>ML108739.1:22826-71422 GCA_003697995.1 Taxidea taxus jeffersonii | reverse complement strand
GGGTGGCTCAGTGGGTTAAGCCGCTGCCTTCGGCTCAGGTCATGATCCCAGAGTCCTGGGATCAAGTCCCGAATCGGGCTCCCTGCTTAGCAGGGAGCCTGCTTCTCCCCTCCCCTCTCTGCCTGACTCTCTGCCTACTTGTGTAATCTCTGTCTGTCAAATAAATAAATAAAATCTTTAAAAAAAAAAAAAAGATCATGGCTCAGGCCATGATCTTGGGGTCCTGGGATCGAGCCCCACATCGGGCTCTCTGCTTAGCAGGGAGCCTGCTTCCCTTCCTCTCTCTTTGCCTGCCTCTCTGCATACTTATGATCTCTGTCTGTCAAATAAATAAATAAACTCTTCAAAAAAAAAGGTAAGTAAATAAATAAATATCTTAACTCACCCTGCCCTTTTCCTTTCTTATATTTCTGGGATATAAAAAAAATTACATTTAAGAAAATATAACAATCTTAGATATGAATGTAGTTAATAACAAAAATTCAAAAGTTATGAACCAGAATTTGACAGAACCAAAGGGAGAAATGCAGATTTATAATTATAGCTGGATATTTTACAACAGAAATTAGTAGAAAATAAATTCAGGAATTAATGGAAACTAATAGACAAAATAAAATCCTCTCAAACTAATGGAGAAAAAATTCAGTAAAGACAAAAAAATAAAAAATAAAAAACATTCCCACAACTCCACAAACCAATCTGACTTAATTGACATATATAAAACGCTAAACCTAACAACTGCAGAAGTACACATTGTTTTCAGATGTACACATAACATTCACCATGACAGATCATACACTGCATTATAAAACAAGTGTCAATGAGTTGAAAAGGATCAAAATCACGTAGATCAGAGTTTCTCAAAATATGGTCCAGGGAACCCACAGGGTCTCAGAGATCCTTTTGGAAGATTCAAAAAGTCAAAACTATTTTTGAAGTATTGAGACATAATTTTTCTCTTTTATTCTCATCCTCTCATGAGTGTATAGTGTTTTCCAGAGGCTGAGTGACGTGTGCTACCACAACAGACTGAATGAAGAAGTAAGTGTGAAAATCCAGTTGTTTTCCATTAAGCGAGAGACTAAAGAGCCTTACAAAAGTAGAAGTCAGTGTCACTCTGTTCACTATTTTTTTTGTCTTGGAAAATATAATTATTTCTCATAACAATGTTATTTACATTAAAATTCTATTATTAAATGGCTTAGTATTTTTTAAGCTTCTGTTTTAATATGTGATATGACAAATATAAATAGATGTAACACACAAAAATGAAAGTTCTTCAGGGTCTTCAATAATTTTTAGGAGTGTAAAGATGGTAATACCAAAATTTTTTAGAGCCATTGATATGGAATATATTCCCTCTACACAATGAAATTAAGTTATAAGTCAATATAATAAGACACATAAAAACTCCTAAGTAGGGACGCCTGGGTGGCTCAGTTGGTTAAGCAGCTGCCTTCGGCTCAGGTCATGATCCCAGCGTGCTGGGATCGAGTCCCACATCGGGTTCCTTGCTCAGCAGGGAGCCTGCTTCTCCCTCTGCCTCTGCCTGCCACTCTCTCTGCCTGTGCTCACTCTCTCTGTCAAATAAATAAATAAAATCTTAAAAAAAAAAAAAAAAACTCCTAAGTATTTGAAGATAAGACAACACTCTTATGAATAATCATTCAGTCAAAGAAGAAACCTAATGGGAAATTTAAAAAAAAATTTAAACCAAATGATAATGATACAATATAGCAAAATTTGTGGGATATAGCTAAAGCAGTGCTTAGAGGGAAATACACAGTTTTAAGTGTCTATATTGAAAAGAACAGTAAAATTAATAAACCAAGCACCAATTTTACACATGATCTTTCAGAAAATAGAGCAGGAAGGAACACCAGCCAACTCATTTTATGAGGGCAGCATCATGCTGATGCCAAATGTTGTTCAAGACATGAAAATAAATATGCATAATCTTTTACAGGTAACATGTTTAGAAATCTCTTATAAATATTTATGTACAAGAATTATAAGAGTAAAAATATATGTCCAACCACTAGGGACCATTTAAATAAATTATGACAAATCTATAGGGTGAAACATTATGCATCTATTAATAGTATATTCTCAAAGGAACTGATGACATGGGAAAAGACATAAGTAAAAAAAAAAATGTAGTCTGATCCCATTACTATATTATAATATACGTACATAGAAAAATTATGGGAAGAAATGCACCAAAACATTAGCAATGCTTAACTCTGGGTTGGAGGGATTGCTAGTAATTTTGTTTCCATCTTTTATTTTGCTGTATTTTCCAAATCATCTGTGACATAAGTGTGCCAGCCACTTTAATAATAGAAAAAAAAATCCAGTCAGTTGTTTAAACAAAAATTTGGATAATGCAACACCATAATTCACAGAATAGTATTTCTCTGAAGAACTTTGAAATTAATCAGCTCTAAACCTGCTTTTATAGACAGAGAAATCAAGTTCCCCCTCCTGAGTGGACATATGTAACTTGTGCATCAGGTCATGCATAGAATTAGTGATAGAATCAAGACCAGAATCAGGATCTCTGTCCTCCTAATATCATGCCTTTGACTTTAGGGCAAAAAATGAGGAAAATGACATTGTGGTCAGGTGTACAAAAATTCTTCTGATGTAATCACTGGTCTTTGGCCTTTGACACCAGAAGATTGATTCTGGTTTAAGCCATAAGTTCAAATGTAAAGTACTTAAACTTATGCTTACCAGTATACTATTTATTTTTGTTTTTGTTTTGTTTTCTTAACTGTATTTTTTCAGTGTTCCAAGATTCATTGTTTATGCATCACACCCAGTGCTCCATGCAATACATGCCCTCCTTAATACCCACCACCAGGCTCAACCAACCCCCCGCCCCCTTCCCCTCCAAAACCCTCAGTTTCTCAGAGTCCACAGTCTCTCATGGTTCATCTCCCCCTCCAATTTCCCCCAAATCCCTTCTCCTCTCCTTCTCCCAATGTCCTCCATGTTATTCCTTATGCCCCACAAGTAAGTGAAACCGTATGATAATTGACTCTCTCTGCTTGACTTCTTTCACACAGCATAATCTCCTCCAGTCCCATCCACGTTGATACAAAAGTTGGGTATTCATCCTTTCTGATGGAGGCATAACCTTCCATTGTATATATGGACCGTATCTTCTTTATCCATTCATCTGTTGAAGGGCATCTTGGCTCTTTCCAGTTTGGTGACTGACTGTGGCCATTGCTGCTATGAACATTGGGGTACAGATGGCCCTTCTTCTCACTACATCTGTATCTTTGGGGTAAATACCCAGTAGTGCAATCGCAGGGTCATACGATAGCTCTATTTTAAATTTCTTAAGGAATCTCTACACTGTTTTCTAAAGTAGCTGCACCAACTTTCATTCCCAAACAACAGTGTAAGAGGGTTCCCCTTTCTCCTCATCCTCTCCAACACCCGTTGTTTCCTGTCTTGCTAATTTTGGCCATTCTAACTTGTATAAGGTAGTATCTCACTGTGGTTTTGATTTGAATCTCCCTGATGGCTAGTGATGATGAACATTTTTTCATGTGTCTGTGAGCCATTTGTATGTCTTCATTGGAGAAGTGTCTGTTTGTGTCTTCTGCCCATTTAACCATCTCAACAAAAATGCAAGGGATAAGAAACCTTTATATATTTTATAAGGGAATGGGTTCTCCTACCTAAAATTTAATAATATTTTTCCCTATTATCTAAAATATTTCAATTCACTAAAATCGCAAATTAAGATAATCCATCACAAGTAGAATTGTCAACTGCACAAAAATGCTGCATAGTCTATCAAAGAATTCTGCCACAAAAAAAGAAAAGAATATCAGTCACTGTTCAAAATGTCCAGGTTCCACTCAATGAAAGGTTCAGCTTAAAGATCATTCCTGCAACGAGAATCTGGACTGACTCACTAAGACATATCTGTTTAATAGGAACTTTTCTAAAGAACAGAAGGTATATATTTCTTTTTGGCGTATGCATGAGTAAATTGAGTCTGTGTGAGAATGAATAATCAAGACCCCTTAATTGTTCAAAATCTGAAGGGGATAGCTTGGCTCTTTGTTAGACCTGAGCAGAATCCTATATTGTGACTGAAATCAAAGCAGCCATCATTTTCAACCATAAAAACTAGATTTCCACAAAGAGCACATCCAGTGAAGTTAAACAAAATGTCTGTATCTCTTTCTGTGTTGAGGAAATTAAACAGGCAATTTGTAGTGGAGCTAAGGTACTGAACTCGGTTTCAGTAAACAATGAGCTTTTTAATTCTTTAAGCATTTAATAAAACAAAAAAAAAATCCACACTCAACGGCAGGATTAGTAAGTCAGATCACATTCTTCATGAACTGATTGGATACAAAAGGATATGTATATGTATAAATAAAAGTATATGTCTTTTGTCCTTAAACAGTCATCAAGTGAAAAGAGAATCCTAGGTGACAGCCAGCTTTCCTCTGAGATTTAGGGAACATGTTGGGGCAATGGGCTCTGGGTCTTCCTT
Source organism: Taxidea taxus jeffersonii (assembly GCA_003697995.1). Lineage (NCBI taxonomy): Eukaryota > Metazoa > Chordata > Mammalia > Carnivora > Mustelidae > Taxidea > Taxidea taxus. Next base: position 66,897 of record ML108739.1, on the reverse strand, counting down.
CTATTCCAAGCCTGTCTTGAGGGGCTTCCTGCCTCCCACCAATTCTGAAGCCCCACTCACTGCTCTTCATACACCCCCTTCACATACACATAAAGCTTCTTCCTGTCACATCTGACCTTGTCTTTATCATTTAATCATTTAAATCATCTAAAGCCTTTATTATTTAATCAACATCTACTTAAAAGCACATTGGTTCAGGCTTAAAAACACATAGGTTCAGGCTCTGGTTTTGCCTCCTCTGCTTGGCTGGAATGGGGAAAGTCATTTATAACCTCTGGGTTTCCATTTCCTCAACTGTTACATGAGTGGATTGGGTGAGGCAGGGAGAGCCATGTGGTGTGCCCTGTTGAGAATGATTCTGAGGCTGTTTCCAGAGCTCCCACAAAAGAACATTCAATCAGCAATATCTGTCCGTGATGTAGGAGAGAGCAGTGACAATAAAACATCCTAGTCTGAAATGCATCGTGCTGAGTGACACCTCAGTAAGACATTTTCTCCAAATTATTTCCACTATTCTTTCTCCCTTACTACAGATAAAGGAAGACTCTCTATCCCATACCTCCATGTTGTTTCCTACCCACCATTAGGCTTATTGATGTTGCATTTACATTTTTAAGGCAAGTATTGTGAACTTTGTTTCATAATAAGAAAATTCAGCCAGAAAGTGAGCCATTTTCTTTAAACCATACAGCAAATCCAGAACAAATACTGAAATTAAGGAACACTTATTCACTAATAAGCATCTTATACATCCTACATACTTGTTTTATAGCTTTTATTGCGCATTTACCCTGTGAAAATTCTGGCAGAGTCACTACTAAGGGGAGAGAAAGAGGAGAGGCAAGAAGAATGACTATGGATTCCCGATCTCAAGAAGTTTTAAATCTAGTAGGCAAGGAACATATGCACAGATAACAGGTCAACACACAGATGCCCATCCCAGAGGAAGACAACACTCTTCACCCTGGAGTCCTCCTTGCTTCTTCTCTTTCTCTCTCATCCACATCCAACCCATATCCAAATCCTCTTCAAAGTCTTTCTTAGCTCTGACCATTTTTGCCTCTTCTACTCCTCCCACCCTGGTTCAAACTATTATCTTCTCTCACTTGACTAACGTCAGAGCCTCCTGACTAGTCTCCTGGCTTCCCCTCTGGTTCCAATACAGTCTACTCCACACGGAAGCCAGAAACGGACACCTTTACAGAAGCCAATCAGCCCATGCCATTCCCTGTTCTCACCTCCCCATGACTTCAAATTACACTGAGAACAAGATCCAAAATCTTCATCATGGTCTAAAGAACTTCCTCTTCTGTCCTGGCCTCCACTGGACCTGGTTTTCCACCACTCTGCTTCTTCTTTACTTTGTTCCACCATTAAGATATTCTTGCTGCTGCTTTAAACCACCAACCACACTCCTTGCCCCAGGGTCCTTGTTCTGTTGATAGCTTTGCATGGAATGCTCTTCCTTCAGACCTTCACTTCATTCAGGCCTATCTTTGGATGTCACCTGTTCGGGGTGGCCTTTCCTTACGATCCTGTCTACAACGGCACCTGCCCATTCCCTAACACCTTACCCTGCTTTATTTTTCCCAATTGCACTTATTACCACCTACCACATCATATATTTATTTATTTACTTTTTTACTGGTTTCTCCATTAGAATGTAAGATTTCTGAGGGCAGGAACGTTGAAGACCCCGCATCTGTAATAGTGGATGGCAGGCACATAGGAGAGCTCATCAGTAAATGCTTGTTCAACAGATGAATGAATGAGTGAATGAATGAACATAGGAGACAGCTAGAAATTGGAGAAAAACTCGATACTGAACAACACCAGGAACATCGTATAATAGTGTGTGTCCCCACTGTCAGATCATATGCCAGGGTCACAGTTGATGTTAAAAGACTTTGCTCGGTTTGAGAGGTAAGCAGCCTAGACCGAGGTATGTCTGTCTCACGTGGAAGGCAGGTCCTCCTGGGTCTGAAGCATGCAAACCCACCAGCTATGCAGTGTGGTGGGGTGGGGGGGTGGGCGGGGAGCAAGGGATCCCAGAGACAGAGCATCTGAGGAGAGTCATTTGGTATAAATTACATAGCATCTGGGCAAATGGGTCTATATCCCAAGTATCAGAATATTAAAATTGATCAGCTGTGGGATGAACCAAACCAGTGAACAGGATCCACAGGAATCACCGCCCCTTAAGGAACTGAGTTCCCATGGCTCTTGTTTCTGCAAAGAGGAATTACTTTGAAATCAGCCGACACTCCATGCATCAGTGACATAAGGGAAAATTCTATCTCCCTCACAGTAAAGTACTGTATGGGAATTCTTATGTAACAGACATGATGCTGGCCCTTTACACAGCTAGTTAACAGCAAAGCTAGGAGTGGGACTCAAGAAGTCTGGCCCCAGAGGCCACCCAGTTAACCATGTGCCATGCTGCCTGCCACGAAGAGTGCTGACCCACTCAACCTTGGGCAGGTCCTCCTCTCTGGGCCTCAGTTTCCTGAGGATAACAATAGTATTAACTCCTAGGATTGTCATGAGGCTTCAGTGGGTTAACACATGGAAAGTGCCCAGAAAAGGGCCTGGCACACAGTAAGCACCCTACTTACTGTCATTGTATCTGCAGAATCAGTTCCTAGCAGTGGAATTACCGGATCAAATATAGATGTTAAATAGCTTTCCCAGAGTCACCTGGTAAGCAGGGCCAGGATTTTAGCCCAGCTATGTTTGGCCCCAAAGCTTTTATTCTTACACTCTTGTTAGCTCTGGTCAGTTGATTCCACTGCTGGAATCCTTCCGGGATTTGACAATTCTCAGTCACAGCTTTCTGTTTCCTGTCATGTTTTTTGTCTTTTTGGTGATATCTGCACATAGATCTAATTCTGTGTGTAGAACCTGTTAATTATCTAGCTTTCTAGTCAAAATGTGTCAAGCCTGGAACATATCTTGCTATGGTGGAGTGCTGACTCTGTAAGGGCAGCTAGCACGGACATTCCATTTTGATTCTATTCTGAGGTGACTTCGCAGGGATCTGAAGGAAGTCACATCCTTCAAAGTCTCTCACATACCAATGCTCCACACTCCAAGAGGCTTTATCTTCTAGCTGCAGCTCTCATAAGATACACAGGAGGGAAATTTAATAGCTCCTCTAGTAAACAGCACACACTGCCGAGCTGGCAAAATAGGGTACCTCATGGACAGGAAAATAAGTGATTTAGGGGGACCTACAGAATGAATACCATGGGGAATGATGGATGAACAAAACAAAATACAACTGTATTCAGTCGTAGATGGCTCAGGGAGTTGATAGTGCAGATTGTGTTTATTTTTACAATCAGGGTGGGGTGGGTAAGAAGCCAGGAAATTGAGAGGAATGACATTGCTCTGTGGCAATCGCTCTCCAGACTTCCCTTCCTATGTCCTCAGGAACTCGGTGTATTTGGAATGTTCTTTGTGCTTTATCCCTGCTCCCCGTTATTTTTTTTTAAAAGATTTATTTCCTTACTTGAGAGAGAGAGAGAGAGAGCACACGAGTGGGAGGGGCAGAGGGAGAGAGAGAATGTCCAGCAGACTCCACGCTGAGCGTAGAGCCCAACATGGGATTTTCTCTCATGATTCCGAGATCAGGACCTGAGCTGAAACCAAGAGTTGGCTGCACCACCCAGACACCCCTCCACTCCCCGTTTAATGCTGGCTTCTAGAAAGAGTCAGACACTAGTGATTATACTGTAACTAAATGACTTTTATCTTTAAAATAATGTTACCCATTTCAGATTATAGTTGGATTTCAACAGGCCCCCACTACATAAGCCTGTCTTCAGCAGGCCTCCCTGAGTGCCAATAAACGCCATTCCAAGCCTGAACCTTCCCCTAGAATATCAGATAGAAAAAATATTCTCAAAACTCTGACTCAAACATTCATTATGCTCTATAACTTTGTGGAACTCATCCAAGTAAAATTCCCCTGGGAGATCCAGGTTCCAGACCAGGAATAGGAAGTTGTCAGGGTAACCTGGGGACACAGAGTACCTTGGAGGGATCAAAGAAAAATCGGAGCTCTGTCACTGACAAGGAAGAGACCTCTAAGACGAGAGTCACCCATTCTCCATCTGAAACCTTCAGCCGTGATCTGTTCTTGGAGGGGGCATTCTGGAAGACCTCCAGACCAGACCAGCTATAGATGGGAGCAAGTGGAGGCTGATGGGTCCTGCACAGACAACCCTTAGTAAATGAACCTCAGTCACTAGGGCAAGGTTCTCTATTAACTTAATTAGAATTTCACCTCAAATAAGAGGAAATCTCCTTTTTGTATAAAGTAAGGGCAAGTTTGGTGCTCTGACCCAGGTTCAGCTTAAGAACTTGTTATGATTATAAACATCCCTACTTAACCTCACAGTTAATACTTGGAGTAGACACCAGGGTGAGATGTGGGGTTTATTCATTACTCCCCCAGCTTAACTGATTAATATGTATTTCAACCTTTTTTAGAGAGAAAAAGTATGGAAGCTTGCCCAGGACAATGTTTAATTTCCCAGGTGGCAAAGAAGGAAACACTGATTTACTTAAAGAGAACAGCAGTTGCTTACGTGACTTTGGAGCACAGTAAGTGGGAATTTCATACACATAATTACGGACACAAGAAGTCTCTTTCCATGTTACCAGACTTTCAAACTTGAATTGTCTATAAATGACATTTTCAAGACCCTCGGAATTTTCTTCTCATTCCTCATACGAACTTTAACTCTGGGAGTCATAACCCCTAGTTTACTTTCTCAGGCGTGTAGACATTTTTGTTTGATGTAGGATCTAAACCAAGACATATTTGGTACAATTGCGAAGGGCAGTTTTCCAGCAGTTAGGTTTACTTCTAAATGTCAGTCAATTTTATCCTGCAGTTTGTTATTAAAAGTTTTCAGGGTTTAGGGTGTGGCCGTGTGAGCATGCCACATCTGCCCACATGCATCTGTGCATATTGTCTGTGTGTAGATTCACGGTCTTACAGTTGGAAGTGACCTTAGACTGCACTCAGAGCAGAGGTTTTCAACCCCAGCTACTTAGTTGAATCACCTGGGGACCTTTTAAAAGTCCTGGTCATCAAACTAGTGACATCCAACCATGGGTTGTGGTCTTCTAGTTACCATTATGGTTCCAGTGTCAGTTTCTTGGCTTTGATGTTGCCACTGGGAAAAGCTGTGGGAGGGTACAAGAGACTTCTCTACAAGATCTTTGCAACTTCCTATGAGTCTATAATTATTTCAGAAAGTCAGAAAATCCCGAAGCATAGGCCAGAGGCTAGACCAATTAAATGAGAAGTTTTTGGGGAGACCCTGGAATCGGTCTTTTTTAAAGCCCCACCCCACCCCACCCCACCCCAGGTGATCACAAAGTGAGGTCAATGTAGAATCACTGATCTTTTCCATCTAGGTACCTGATGTCTACATATTTTATAATCTCCTCACATGTTGCTTATCATTTAATAGTAATAAAGCATATTTCAATTACTGAACAAAATATTTATTATGAACTTACTAATATTCTAGGAAATATATATATGTGTTTTAGGCAGAATGCTTAGTTAACTTTGTAAATAATTCCTAAATTGTATTTGAATAGACATTCATTCACCCTAACGGTTTCCCAGCAATTGTTCACAGTGGCAGGAATGAACATATTATTATGGCCTAGAGACTTAAGTAATTACCACTGTAAATAAAAATATAGACACACTTTTCCCACAATGAAAGCATATTCTATTTGTTGCTTAATAGATACCTATTGAGCTTCAAAACTTTTGCAATTCACAACCAGAATTTGTCTCCCCAAATAATAAATAAAGGCAAAAGACCTTATTTAGATATCAGCCTGAGGTGAAGGTGAATTTGCAATAAATTTATTTCTCACTCTAAAATTCTACAGCTCGGTCTTGATTACTGTGTATCAGCCCTGTGATGTTAGTTATTGAAAGACTCTCAGAAAATCCTCTCCATACATCCATATGCATGCAGACTGAGAAAGAGTATTGCAAAAAAAGAAAAATGCAAAATGAGGGAAGTTTATCGTTAGGCCATTGCTTCCTTCATTGGCAAAACAGAGCATATTTGAAACACAGAAGCCTTCCATGGTCAGGAAACCCACAGAGGTTTCTTATGAGACTAAATTGGTCACATAGCTCCCATTCACCACTGGCTAAAAATAGGTGTTCAATAGGGTTCTGCACATGACCTCCACATGAGAATGTACAATACTATGGGTGGTAAGACTGCTCCAGAGGAATACAGTGAAAAATGGAAACAAAAAAAGAAGATTCTTTTTCCACAATACTGGCTACCCCTACAGGTCCACATGTATAATCTGATAAGTAAGTGATATAAAAGAAAACTCATAGCTGATAATTTACTTGATCTTAACCCATCGCCTACACTGACACAGTCACCAAACAAACCCAAGGACAGTGACTCTGTTAAATCACCATTGGAACAGGGCTTGCTATTTTCTTTAAGAGCAAGTAGTATTTTTATTCCAAGTTCTCAGGAAGGCAAATTTAGGACAAACAGAAGCAGACACGGTACACCAATTCAAAGGTGTATTAAATGGGATGATTTCAACTACATTCATAACTCCTTAGCCCAATTTTAGACCTGATCTCTTTTTCTAGTTACCACACAACTCAAGAGGCAGCCAAATCTTCTAGGCCCACGATCATAAACAACATCTGTAGGGACCAAGCACATAATGAAATAGGCCAAAAAACAGGGAAAACACCCACTTTACGGGTCTGTGATGAACAGGCAAAGAGGGGAGTATATAATTGTCTTTTCAATTTTTTAAAGATTTACTTGTTTCTTTGAGAGAGAGTGTGTGTGTACATGAGAGTGGGGGGAGGGGCAGAGAGAGAGGAAAGAGAGACAGAATCTTCAAGTGCAGTGGGGAGGGGGGAGAGGGAGAGCGGACTCATCTCATTACCCTGTGATCACAATCTGAGCCAAAACCAAGAGCCTGACACTTAACCGACCGAGCCACCCAGCTGCTCCAATGTTTTAATTGATATACAATTGACAGATATAACATTATGTTAGTTTCAGGTGTACAACATAATGATTTGATATCTGTGTATATTGCACCATGATCACAGTAAGTCTACTTAACACTCATCACCACACACAGCTATGATTATTTTCTTGTGATGAGAACTTTTTTTTTAAAGTTTTTATTTATATTCCAGTTAGTTAACATACAGCATATTAGTTTCAGGTGTGCAATACAGCGATCGTACACTTCCATACAACACTGGCGCTCGTTGCGAGTGCCCTCCTTAATCCCCACCTCCTGTTCAACCTTCCCCTGGTAACCATCAGCTTGTTCTCTAGAGCTAAGAGTCTGTTTCTTGATTTGCCTCTCTATTTTTCCCTTTTGCTCCTTTGCTTTGTTCCTTAAATTCCACACAGGAGTGAAATCATCTGGTATTTGTCTTTCTCTGACTGACTGACTTCGCTTAGCCTACTACTCTCCAGCTCCATCTATTTTCATTACAAATAGCAAGACTTCATTCTCTTGTATGGCTGAGTAATATTCCACTGTATATTTATACCACATCCTCTCGATCCATTCATCAGTCAGCGGACACTTGGGCTGCTTCTCTAATTGGGCTACTGCGATAATGCTGCTTTAAAGTGATGAGAACTTTTAAGATCTACTCTCTTAGCAACCCTCAACTAGACAATATAGTGTTGTTACCTGTAGTCACCATAGGCTTGTTATTTCTAACTGAGATCTTCGACCATGTACAGCCATGCTTCTCAGATTTTATTGTGCCCAGATTCACCTGAGGTTCTCATAAAAAACACAGAATCTGGGTCACAAGGTCTGGAGTAGAACTGGGATTCCACATTCCTAACAACTCCGAGAGCCAGTGGCCCCTGCTGCTCCAAGTCCATCCCAGTGCGGCAGCCAGCAGTCTGTGTCATGCTACCATATTACAAGAGTGACCAGGAGAAGGCTGTGGTCCCCCTCAACTCTCTCATCACAACCACTCTCACAGTGTCTTTGTGGCAGTGGCATCAGGAATTATACCACAGCGTGGCAGGAGAGAAGATGATGAAGCTAGCCCAGGTTCTTTCTGTCTTTAAATAACTTTAGATATGTTTCATTTCCTCTGGGTACCAAATTAAGAACTGTATCCTTTTAAAAAATATAAATAGAAACAGGAATCTAAAATTATGGATATTCAAGATCTTCTTGAAGTTTTCACAGAATTCTGTGCTTCGATTTCTTATGTGTCTTAGTGCTTTAGGATGAGAGATCCTATTCCTGGACCAAAACAAAGAAAAAGCAACTCTCTCTGACTTGTAGGATTGGCATAGTAATTGAATTATTATCTCTTTGGTATGCCACAAATATGTCTCATAACCATTATGAAAGACATTTGAAAGAGTAAACTTACATGGAAAAGTGCTAGGCCACTGGTTATTTATTCCGGATCACAGACCACTTTGAGAATAAGATGGAATCTAGGAACTCTCTGCTTCAATAGGACGATGCAAAAGCAAGTGGTTCACAGACTCTCAGAAAGTTCCAGAAGCCCTGTTATGGAGGCTGTAGGGTTTAGTCCAGAAGCTGTTCTGGATTCAGGGAGTCTGGGGATGGCTCTGGCTCCTTGGTCAACCAGGCTGGACATAGGGCTAGTGGCATCCCTATGCCAGCCTTTGGCCTCCTCTTCTTTAAGTTAAGAAGCAATGGTGGCTAAGACTCTATTCCCTCTAGGAGGTCATGATTAAACCCAACCTCACTCAGTTCAGATGTTACAGCTTAAAATACTTTTAAAAATCACTGATTCTCTGGCTATTTCATACATCATGCAAAGCCCAAGGTCACAAAGTAGCTAGACATGAACTCAGCTTGAGAAATCCTTGGTACTACCATTTCCATTGCTCACTGGGTAACCTAAGAAACTCATCATTTACTTTCAAGAGTTCCAAGGAAAGCAGAGAAATAAGAAGATATGGAGCCATAACTCATCACTCAGATAAAGCTTGGGGTGACCTTCAGAGGCTTATTGAAGGACCCTAAGAAAGCCCGTTGGTTAAAGTGTTCAAAAATCAAAGTGGGGGAATCATGTATTTCCACGCTGAGCCTGAGCAGCCTTGGGGCCGGTGTATTGCTCCATTCCAACTGGCCAAGTCCTTTCTTATTGACCCGGCTGGCTAAATTTCCAACCTGCCACCACCAAAGGCTGCCTCAAGAAGGGGAAGTTTGCAGAGTAGTCTTGGATTAGAACATCTGCCATGAAGACACAGACATGAGTCATCCTGAGGGCCAGGAAAGGTTCACATGATGGGCCTACTTCACAAGGCACTTTTGGAAACTGAGTCAGCGAGTCAGTGACTAAGTGAAAAAGGATGGATAGCACCAAGAATCTGAGTTCACGTTCCTATTCACACTCCTGCCAGCTCGGTAAACTGAACTAACAAATATAAAGGCCAATTCTGAGTCAAGTTTCTCCTCCGATCTTCTTGTGCGAATTTGGGATCCATGAAGTAGCTGTCCTCTCTTGTGCTCTTCCTCATGTGCCCTTTCTCTAGCTCAGTGGTTCCAGGGCCACACTCCCTGAAACTCGGATTTCACTTGTCTGGAGTGAAGCCCAGAGAGTGTTTTGTTTTTTGTTTTTTGTTTTTTTTAAGTTTTCTCAAATGACTCTAATGTGCATCCAAGGTTGAGAACCTCTTTTCCAGCCCACCTGTGGGTTCCTGAGGGAAACCACTCCTCTCAGAGAGAGATGCACTCCATGTGGTCAGGGAAGAGGCATGGAGGGATCTGGGCACCTGCACAGGTCTGTGCTCTGGTGGATTGGAAAAGCTCTGCAAGGGGAATGCTGGCATTCTCAATGTCATGGAGGAGAAAATTGAGACTCAGAGGGAGGGAAACTTGCCAAAGTACTATAATGAGTAAATGGGAGAAATGGAATTCTAATTCAGGGCCTGGCTTTTCACACATCAGCACACTGTTTCTCTGCAATGAACACTTACAAAGGGATACAGACATTACTTCCCCATACATTGTCCAAACCAGCCATTTCAATCCCTTTGAGACATGAACATTGTATTATACCCATTTTACCAAAAAAGGAAAACTGAAACTGAGAGAGGTTAAGGTCCCTAAGTTTAATGGTTAGAAAATTAAATAGAACTCTCTAGTCTTCTCAATATTTATTTTCTGAGGCCAGTCTTGGTTTATTCAGTTCTCCTTATAATTTTGTTGCGATGAAATTGACACCCCCCCCCCCCCACTATGCAGGCCAGGTATTGCCAGGGATTAGGCTATCTCACTAGTAAGGAATAAATGGGGCAGGTTGTCACACCAAGCCACCACTCTCCAAGACCTGAGGGACTACTGGCCACAGGCTGAAGACAGAGTGGCGAACTCATCCCACTGTGCTTGAGTCTGCCTCAGGATTAACACCGGAAGTCCTGCATTCTGGAAACCCCCTCATCCTTGGGAAAACCAGGATGGTTGGTCAACCTAGCCAAACCTCAGGGCAACTAAATGTGAGTTCAGAAGGCTGAACCCGGGGCTTCCCATTAGAGGAGACATTAGGCCCTAGAGAAGTATCCATATCTGGCTGTGTTTTTAAAATTCAGGTGGAAATACAGAGTGGTTCATAATTATCACCAGGATAATTTATGGCATGGAAACCAGGCCTTAGTTCGGGAGTGAGGTATTGGCTAGCAACATTTAGGTAATGATTGTAAATATATCATGGTAATAAAACATAAAACATTCATATATTGCTTATTGGATGCCAGGCATTGAGTGCTTTAAAACCCATAATAACCATCTAATTCCCACAGGAACTATGGGAAAGAGGCCCTAGTGTGCTTCCTGTGCTAGAGATAGGGCTGCAGAAGCCCAGAGAGGTTGACATATTCAAGGTCACACAGCTAGTAAGTGTTGAGTGACAATGGTTTTAATTGTTCATATGGATTTCTTAACTAGGATACCAACCCTTTGGCAGGTGTTAGTAAGAGGAATTGCAAACTGCCTGGAAAAGGCAGACCACATAAAGAAGAGGCTAGGACCAGGAAAAGTGTTTGAAGTAGTTCAGTATTCACCTTGTCCAGAGCAGAAAGAGACTTGGAATATCTTGGGAGTCACTCCTGACTTCCAGCCAAGATATTATCTTTCCTTCTCCTCACTAGAGGATGCATAGGCTTAATGTGAACTGGAAAAATCTATCCGGTCATCTCAGAACTAATTTATGTACAAAATCTTTAGTTTATTTTTACAACATGCAAATCAGAGGTACAGACGGAAAATTCAATAACGTTATAATCCTAGTGGTGCCCTAGGTCTAGGATGACATTTATCTAGGCAAAAGCACTTTTGTGGTCCTAGGAATGGTGGTTGTGGCATTTTAAAACCACATTAGGCCCTGCTGCAGAAATCCCTTCTTCTACTTTTGTAAATCCTGTGGGGTAAGACAGAATTTATCAAGTCAATAAAAAATACACTTCAATAATGACCATACTGTGTGTTTGGGGCCTCCTGCCCACTAACTGCCATAACACTTCAGAAGGGCTTCTCAGGGCAGCTTATTTGAAGCAGAGATGGTGACAGAAGAAGGGAAGACAACGCCCCCCCCCCCCCCACAATGGAGGAAGGGCCCAGGCCCCCAGGTATCTCCAAGTGCTGGTCAAAGGACCTGGGATTCTCCCACCCTTTATCTTCTCTAGTCTTAACTGACGCATCCCCAGTTAAAATGTAAGTGCCCCATGTAGTGGGAACATTAGCAGCCACTGATCCCTGAACAGGAACTTTTGGGGAGTTTTCATATTTTCTCATCTATTAAACTTGATGGGTGATTTTCAACCTCCCCCATGCCCAGGCTCCATGACACTTCGTTTCAGTTGGTTGGGAACAGAGCCCAACCACATGAGTTTTTAGAGGCCCAGGCAACTTGAATGTGCTGCCCATGGTAGTCTCCATCAGTGGCTCCCAGCCCAGGCTATACATTAGAACCACCTGAGAAGGGCGCCTGGGTGGCTCAGTGGGTTAATGCCTCTGCCTTCGGCTCAGGTCATGATCTCAGGGTCCTGGGATCGAGCCCCGAGTCGGGCTCTCTGCTCAGCGGGGAGCCTGCTTCTCCTCTCTCTCTGCCTACTTGTGATCTCTGTCTGTCAAATAAATAAATAAAATTAAAAAAAAAAAAAAAGAACCACCTGAGAAATTAGGAAAAATCCCAGTGCCCAGGCTATACGCCTGGCCCATGACATCTGAATCCTCAGGAGTAAGCCCAAGAATCAGTATTGTTTAAAGCGGCCAGAGCAAAAACTCACCAGGTCAGGTGATGGCTAGGGGTGCCTGACAGCAGGAGAATCCTACTGTGTTAAGAGTCTTGCTGTGTGGGGGCGGGAGCCTGGGTGGCTCAGTGGGTTGGGTGTCTGCCTTCAGCTCAGGTCATGATTCCAAGGTCCAGGGACCGAGCCCCGCGTCAGGCTCCCTGCTCAGTGGGAAACCTGCTTCTCCCTCTCCCTCTGCCTGCTGCTCCCCCTACTTGTGTGCTCCCTCCCTCTCTCTCTAATTAAAAAAAAAAAGAGTCTTGCAGTCCCATCCGTCCATATCTCTCTGTGGTTCCTTCTAATGGAGTTGGTTCCCAAACGTGACCATACCAGAATCACATGGAGAGCTCGTGAAAACACAGCCTTCCAGGCACCAGCCCCAGACATTCTGACTCATTAATTCTAGGATAAGGACACAAGAACTTGCATTTCTAACCAAGTTTTCAAGGGATGCTACTGCCACCCCAAAGGTCACATTGTGGAGACCAAAGCTCTAAGGCACAGTGATTACCGGACTTCAACAGCATTGAGAACAGAACCCAGGACAAGTCATTTTTTTAGAGACAAATAATTGAGAAAAACAATTACACAGGGCTACCAAGGATCAGCCCCACAGGCAATCTGGACAGTTAAAGTGGGATGTAGAGCCACTGGGTACACAAATGCAAAGCAGATGAGAAGTGAGAAGATAGCAAAGATACACTCCATCTCTACCCACACTGGGCCTCAAGCCTGGAGCTATTTGCCACTCAAATCACAGAAGGTAAAAATGTCAGAGTCTGTGCCGATTTCATCAATAACTTCATTCCAATTCTGTCAGAACTCTCCAGTGAATCTGTTTATAATCTTCCAACCACTCATGTTTTATGAATTGGGTTATTTATGACAGTTTTCTGGACATATATATTTGGATATATTCAAGCTATGTCTGAACACATAAAAAGTGCATAATCATTGCTCTGAATGATTTGGGATGCTCAAAGGACAGAACCATAGAAAATGGGGAAAAGGTATATGGCAGAGGACGGATGAGGGGAGAACGTATATGGCAGGGGATGGATGAGAGGAAAAGGCATATGGCAGAGGCTGCATGAGGAGACTGACAAGTGTTAAGCATCAGTTGTGGGTTTGTGTGACTATATCTTGTTTATCTCTCATCAAAAATAGTTTGATAACAGGAGTTACAATGTACAGATGCTAGAGTCAAGGGTCAGAGATCACCAATCATTAGTCCAAGCTTCTAGAGCTCACAGAAACAAGAACCAAGAGGTGAATCTGGGTGTGTCTGACTCCAAAGCACATTCCACCGCTCTCTCTCTCTCATCCCTCCCTCCACACATACCCTGCTTCTTCGTATCACCTACTCAGAAGCTCTGGAAAATCACTGGCTTTCCTAATCTAGGGTGTCTCGAACTCTCATGTGATGATAATCCCTGAGGGATCTTGTTAAAAATGCAGATTCTCTGGGGGTGCCTATGATTCTGCATTTTCAAATCGGCTCCCAGGTGATGCAGATGACTCCCACTTCATATCAAGGTTTTAGGAGATCTGGGTGGAAAGACAGCTCTATGTAAGTGAGAAAAGGCAACAGTACATTTACAAAAGAATGACTTCGAAGGAGATGGCATTGGCTTCAGAAGTGGAGGTTGATTAAGAAATGGAGCAGGAGCAGGGCTTATAAAATACAAAAACAACTGGTTACATTTTAATTGTAAATGGTCAAACAACCATCCATTTGGTGCCACATTGGCAAAATGAACCATATCTGTATTGGGTTCAATCCAATGAACTTCTACTTGACTACAGCAGGGAAGAATCTGGAAGGGTGACTTACCTGTTGATACAAAAGATAGAAGTGCTCCGGCGTATGGTTCTAATGCATCTTTTTAAATGGTTGTTACGTTTGTACAGCAGTGGATGCAGAGAGATGATATATTGGCAGGTCTTCCCCTTAGTCCCATGTATGTGTAAAACTTGACTCGGGTCTTTAGTAAAATAACTCGACCATACACAGCGATAGTGATTTATGTCAAAACACCTGGATGCTCTTTCCATCCAGCGTGGTTTTAGGCTCGACCTTGTTCCAAACCAATGCCAGTATTTTTCGAACATTTCTGTGCTTCCAGAATTTCTCTATGGATTGCAGCCCTGATACGGTAAAGAGGAAATCAATTTGGCTGCAGAGCCAGCCCAGAGTATGAGAAGCGACACCAAGAACATTGTCCTGGGGGGTAAGGGGAGAGAAAGTTGAGCCACTGGAATGAGATTGGAAGTCAAAGTGAAAGAAGCTGAAATCTCTGGGGACAGGAAGTAAGAGGGAATGACACTAGGAATATACAGGAACAGGAAACACTTTGACAAGAACCAGGTTTTAAAGTAAGAAAGAGAGAGGTGTACAGGCTTCAGCTACACTTCCCGGACTTTCAATTCACACTGGATTTCCATAATTCTACAAGTTCCGGAGAAAAAAATCCAATCAATCAACTATTTTTATTTTTACAAATTTTTTAGGAGAAAACGAGTTTAACTACTGTTATGATCGGAAATAATAACTGAACAAGCTATTGATAAGTCACATTGATGTTGCCTTGGTCTCTTGAGTTTACCAAGGAACTTGTAAGTAAATTGAGATTATAATTGAATAAAATGACATGTCTGCCTAGTGAAGGAAAGGGGATACCTCGTAAATTTGGAAAACTAACACTTTTTTATAGTGTGCTTTATTCATGAAAATGGGGTACCAATTTTTCTTGGGGTGACGTGACACCTAGATTTGTTGACCTATGGATTAGTTTAAATTTTCTTAGCAGAAATGATGCCAAGAGGTTGTCTTTATACAGTTCCTGCTACTAAAGGTTTTATTTCAGAGATCAGAAAGACTGGAGATGTTGCTGATACCTAAGGAGGGGTTCAGGGGAATTCTAATCCGTGGCTATTCTTCTTTAGATAGATGAAACAATAAGAGCTTACATATTTTATCTGAACTTTTCAAACACATATCATCATGGTTTGAGAATTTTCAGCAGAGATAAAATTTTAGGAGACAGAGAAAAACATCAATAAAACTGGGATTTGAAATATAAACCTTTACTAAAGTCTTGGACTTCAAAATACGGTTCCTCTCACAAACCAACTCCAATCAATTCATATGGACTAGTGTGTTGAGGATTCTGAGGTCTAGTATTAGCACCAAGAAGTGATGTTTGTCATCGACCTAACTTAGGATAGTGACAATACTTCTGCCATGAATGTGCCACCCATCCTGGGACCATACATGATCAGAGGCTTTATATTTAAATGGGAAAATTTATTAATAACTTATCTTCTGCTCAAGAGGAGTGAACCTATGCAACATGGATTTATTTAGACAAAATGAATGGACCCGCCAGGATTTTCTGCAAATCATAAATGCTGTAGGATTTCCCCTTCATTATATGGTAAGCCATACACTCACCATGAGGAAATGTTGATCAATGGCGTGACAAACCGAATAAATCCTTGAAGAGATGGTAGTCTATATTGCCCCAAACATCATACAGGAGGCTGACACTTTCCTCTATTAAAGCGTGCATTATGCTACAAATTTGATTATGTCATGGTTCTGCATTTTCATTTTGTATTCTTTCCCCCTGACTGTAACTTGCCTTCAGAGAGGAAGTCCAAATAACCTAAGGAAAGGCAGGATGATGATAGGTATGGACCCAGCTGATGTGTTCATCATGATCACAGTGAGAAGACAAGGTACTTGCAGTAATTTTCTCCCCCTTACGTCCTTCTATTGTTAGTTGAATAAATACATTTCTTCATGCCAAAATGTATCTTCAGCCTTCTGCTCTCATGCATCCCCACGGAAAACTCAGTGAAGCCTGCTTTAGCTCATTCTTACCCTCAGGGTTTAAAGCACTGATAACACAGATTTTGAACTGTCATTTTCTATCCATGGTATTTGCACTGTGGGATGCTGAAATTATTAAGCCTACCTTTAATAACAGAAATTTTTCAAAAACAGAAACTGATTTTTGAAAAAGAAAATCAGATTTATTCTCCAACAAAAATAATCCAGGAGTATAAAGGAGAAATTAATAGGAAACTCAGATTTCTATGAGAACTACCACCTCTTTTTCATTTCAAATCGTGAAGAACACTACCAGTGTCTGAATGTGCTGTTTCACTTGACTTTCTTTTCTTGTGTGTATCCTAGATCAGATTTGGAGGTTCTACCACATTGTATAATTGAGCTGAGCACAGGCTGCAGTATAATGAGTAGTAGGTATTTCAGGAATTTGGAAAGAAACACATTATCTCTAATCTTACAATTTTCCAACTTATTGAATTCCATCTTAGAAGTACATTATTCTTTAAAAACAAAACAGAAAAAAGCTAAATCATACTCAAAATAAGAAACTAGGACAGTCAGCTAAAACAACAGTGAGAAGCAAGAAGAAAATTCTGAAGATCTATAAATAGGAATCTAGCTGAAGGATAAGTAAGGCCCATGATTTATTTCGTCTTCTTACTTAGGCATGCATCAAGGAGATTACCCTCAAAACCACAGAAATGAGGGGTGCCTGGGTGGCTCAGTTGGTTGAGCGTCTGCCTTTGGCTCAGATCATGATCTCAGGGTCCTGGGATCGAGCCCTGCATCAGGCTCTCTGCTCGGTGGGGAGCCTGCTTCCCCCTCTCTCTTTCTGTCTGCCTCTCTGCCTACTTGTGATCTCTCTCCCTCTGTTAAATAAATAAATAAAATCTTAAAAAAAAAAACCCACAGAAATGAATGAACTAGCATAGAAGGAAATTAACTGACTTTAATTTTGGCACTTGCTTATTATTTATATTATTATATTATTTATTATATTTATATTTATTTTATTATATATTTATTATATATAATAAATGTATTTTTATATTTATTATATTATTTATATTATATATATTATTATATTACCACTTATTTTACAGAGGTATAACTATAACATATGGTTAAAAGATGTGTATTGGTTTGATATCATTTCAAATCTACTTGTTTATGACTGAAATGAAGCTGTTTTAATTCACTTATGACAAAGACCAAAAAAAGGTTGTTTTTATATAAGAATTTAGTAAATTGTGTTAGGATGTCATCTCATCTGTTCTCACTGATACAAACTCAATAGCTTAGCTGCTGAGGGGCCCCCTGGGGGCTTATCGATAAAAACATATGAAGAAGCAGCTATTGCAAAGGACATTTAGACTATAAATACCAAGAGTTTGTGAGGACTGTCTGAGAGTGTTCAGTCTGAGTGAGACAACTTTGTTGATCTAAAACAGCTCTCTGAAATGCAAGATTTCACCTTTTTTATGGCAGAGTGATAGTCCACTATACATACATAACACATTTTCTTTATCCATTCATCTATCAATGGATACTTGGGTTGCTTGCATATCTTGGCTACTGTAAATAATGATGCAACATTGGGATACATATATCTTTTTGAATTAGTGTTTTCATTTTCTTTAAGTAAACACCCCATAGTGAAATTCCTAGATCATAAGGTATTCTTACTTTTCGTTTTTTGAAGCATCTCCATACTGTTTTCCACAATGCTTGTACCAATTTGCATTCCCAAAAACCAGGCAGGAGGGTTCTCTTTTCCCTGCATCCTCATCAACACTTAATATATCCTGTCTCTGATACCTGCCACTCTGACCAGTGTGAGATGACAACACGAATGAACCTAGAGGGTATTATGCTAAATGAAATAAGTGAACAGAGAAACACAAATACCACATGATACCACTTATAGATGGAATCTAAAAGCCAAAATAAGTGAATGAGTAAACAAATAAAACAAAAGACCCTTAAATGCAGAGAACAAACTGATGGTTGCCAGAGGGGTGGGTTCAGGAACAGATGAAGATACACCCTAATTAAGAGGTCCTAACTTCCAGTTATAAAATAAACAAGTCATGGTGATGAAAAGTATAGCATGGGGAATATAGTCAATAATATTTAATAACTTTGTATGGTTACAGATGCTAACTACACTTATTGTAGTGAGTATTAATATATAGAATTGTCCAATTGCTCTGTTGTACACCTAAAACTAATCTAGCATTGTATGTTAACTATACTTCAATTATTTAAAAAACACTTAAAAAATTGAAAAATAAAATAGTTCTCTGAAGACCTTGGGGCAATTAGCTCCTGACATGGTAAAGGTGACTCTCTTATCAGCAATGGCATCAGAGTAGTCGCCCAAGAAATTCATCTTGCCCATAAACACCAGTACCATTGTTCCCTAGCAACATGCCCTAGCAACAAGGGACTTCTACTTTTTGCACTAGCAACTGGACTTCAGTTCTTGTTAGTTAAGCTATCTCTCCTGAGTACCTTCTTACATAAAGGTATACACCTCAACTACATTTGGATGTTGTTTCTTTCACCTCCCCTTACCTGGAACAATAGTGTGATTAATCTATTATTGATTTGGAGTAGGTTATTTCTTTAGTAGTTTATTAGGAGACACTATTCTGTATGATTCTGGCTTGTGAAATTACTATATTCCCACGGTGAACTTGTGTTAAGTAAACTATCAGCAAAGACAATGCCGGTCTCTGAACATCAATTTAAATTAAATCAAAAATTTATTAAATTAATTTAATAATTTAATATTAATAATTAATATTTATCAATTATTATATAATTAAATATATTAAAAACATTTTATATTTTAAATATATTATAATATATAAATATATTAAATAATTAATAATTGATAAATAAATAATAATTATTAATTTAATGATTTAATTAAATTAATTAAAAATTAAATTAAATTTTAAAAAATTAAATTAAAATTAAAGTTTAATTTAAAAAACTATCTTAAAAAGGTAAAAACATGACTCTCTTACACATATAAATTGAAAGGTTTTATTTAACTCATTATATAACGTATAATATATATTTCACTCTTCTCCACCAGCCAGCTGATAGTTCTCCATAGCTCACTGGAAAATGTGAAGTTGATACAATCCCCTTTGGGCCCTTGCCCCAACACTGAGGTCTTTTTCCTGCCTGATGGCAGGAGTGCCTCTGCCCTTACTGGCCCTGTTGTAGACATCATCCCCCCAGGAATCTCACAGGACATTTTTCCCCCTTCTACTCTGATCACTCTTGGCCTAGCTATCACCAATACCTGTTCTCTCTGATCCAAGCCTGGCTCAAATAACCTTGTGGAACCTTCCTGACACTCCTCTTCCCCACTTTGGACCTGCTTCCTCATACTCACATCCATGTGACATGCTGTCTCACTCTATCCTCTCTTGTCTCCTATCATCAGACCTTTCATGACATATTCCCAGCATCTTGAACAGTACCATGTATGGACAGACTCTAGGAAAATATATTTTCCAAAAGTAAATTCAGGATGAGGGATAAACAATAAATCAAGGCCCCAAAGAAGGTACAGTGGGGTTGCTCAGGGGCACACAGGGAAGAAACCCCCTTCGGGGAAAGTGGACCAAATGGGAAGGACAGGGGAAGGTGGCAGTCTTCCCCTTGACCTTCACATCCATACTTCTGGGGAACCTTAGGATACTGGGTGCAGGATGGGCACTAATTAGGCCCCTGCACTGCTCCCATCCCCCAGAACCAGCACCCCTAATATGAGGCCATGGAACCCAGAGTAACATCATGGGTGGTCACCAAGCCATGCTATTGAGCAGCCCCCTCCTGTTGAGCCTCCACTCCCCATGACCCCCCAACTCTGACCCCTTATTCTCATAACCCTTTCCACTAACCCCATTCCCCTTGACCCTCTCCTACCGACCACCTTCCCATGACCCCTTCCTCATGACTCCCTCCCCATGATGGAAAAAAAAAAGTGATTTTAAGTGGTTATTTACAAACATATAAAACGCACAAATCTGTATATGTATAAATATATATAAGATAAAAAGTTTTGTTTAACTCATTAATAAGGGAACTACTAAGATGTTAAAACCACGTTAAAAAAGAATCCAAAGTGTAAACACATAGATATTTTAGGAATATTGAAATGAATTTGGCTAATAGATATGTTAAAAATAAAACAATAGGCCTAAAATGGAGTCACTTATGCTAGTTCTCAATAACCAGGGATTTTTTTTTTAAGATTTTATTTATTTATTTGACAGAGAGAGAGAGCACAAGTAGGTAAAGTGGCAGGCAGAGGGAGAGGGAGAAGCAGGGTCTCACTGAGCAGGAATCCCGACATGGGGCTTGATCCCAGGATCCTGGAAACATGACCTGAGCCGAAGGCAGCCGATTAACCGACTGAGCCACCCAGGTGTCCCCAAACAGAGATTTAATTACAGTGTCGGGGGCACCTGTGTGGTGCAGTTGGTTTAGTGGTGGACTGTTGGTTTCTTGTGAGATCAAGAGTCTGCTTAAGGCTTTCTCTCCCTCTGCCCCTCCCCTATGCTCACACTCTCGCTCTCTCTCAAAATAAGTAAATAGATATTTTAAAAAAATAATTACACTCGGGGTGCCTGGGTGGCTCAATGGGTTAAAGCCTCTGCCTTCGGCTCAGGTCATGATCTCAGGGTCCTGGGATCGAGCCCTCAACTGGCTCTCTGCTTGGCAAGGAGCCTGCTTCCTCCTCTCTCTCTCTGTCTGCCTCTCTGCCTACTTGGGATCTCTGTCTGTCAAATAAATAAATAAAATCTAAAAAAAAAGAAAAAGAAACAAAATTAATTACACTCTCAGCTCTGCCACAAATGGAATCTTAAACCAGTCCATCAGGAATTACCTGATCACTGTTAGGTAATCTGCCTGCTAGACCCCTGCCAGCCTCTATAGGGAATAACCAACCTGCTTTTTTTTCTGTTCCCTTCTGCCCAGTATAGCTAGTTTGGTATAAGGTATAAAATCCCTTAGCCTGGTATAGCTATTTTGAGATCCTTTCTATCTACTAGATTGGATGCTGCCCAATTCATGAGTTGCTGAATAAAGGCAATAAGATCTTTAAAATTTATTCAGTTGCATTTTGTTTTTTAACAGATACAAAACCAACTTCTCTCAGTGAGGGAGGTAAATAAATGGAACTTCCACTAGAAAAAATCATTTGCATGTCTGTGCACAAGAACATCTGCATTGCTGTCTGTCCTCTACAATTTAGGTCTTAAATAGTGCAAAGACAGTGAAAGACTCAGAGACCCTATGCAATCAGATAACCAGGAAGGATACATTAGAAAATGCCTAGTTTTCACTGATGACACTCAGTCATCTTTTTGTTTCATTTCAGAGTCTTTAATAACTTTCCCCTATAGTATATTGACTTATTCCATAAATGTGTTCTCTTTATGTTGGTTTACAAAGAACTTTAAAAAGAACTAAAGAAAAGAGGGTGAAGGAGAACAAAGGTGTGACATGCAAAAACAGACATAGGGAACAAAACTTGTCACCCCTAAATGTGTCTCTTTGACATGTGGATTATTTTAAGTTGATTCTTTTTAAGAAACAGGGTCTCGAGAAGAAACAGAGGCTCTCCCTAACTGCCTAAAACAAGAAACAGAGGCTCCCCCTAACTGCCTAAAACAAGAAACAGAGGCTCCCCCTAACTGCCTAAAAGAATTTAGATGGAGGACTTGTATTGGGAAGGGAGTTACTGCTATAGATAACCTTAGTATACTATGAACTAGAATGGTAGACAGGAATCTAGCAAAGTCTGTTTGTTAAAATTCCTCTCTATGTCCTGTTGTTTCTATATGGCCCAGCAAACATTTACTTTTTTTCAACGTTCTGTGAATTGCTTTCCTTCCCTTCAAAGTCCTAGAACCCTACCCCTTCTTAGTCCAGAATGAAACATATATCTCATTTGCCCGACTGTTTTTGGAATCTCTCAGGTTTATGTGGATTCTCCATACTGTATGTAATTAAATTTTATGTTCTCCTGTTAACCTGCCTCATGTCAATTTAATTCTTAGATCAGCCAAAAGAATCTTGAAAAGTAGAGTAAAATGTTTCCTTCCCAACACAGATCATACCTCCACAAGGTAAATTTCCTCCCTGAATTTTTTAATTCTTTATTTTTTTGGATTAGATAAAAACCCACAACTGTCCTGGCCCTTTCAACATCACTTCCAAGAACACAAACATAAGGAAAGGGGAAAAGCTTGGAAATGTAAACTGATTTTTTAAACTGATCTAGGTTAGGCGTAACTAGATAAACTGATACAACTCGAGGTTGTCCAATACTCACAAACTTATTGGTAACCAAAACACCATAGACTCTTGTTTCCAAAGACGGTATAGGACTTGAGCTGTCTGATTAGTTTCACCCAGTTTGGCTTGAGACCTTAGAGACTGTCTCTCAAACCTGTCCCTTAATCTCTGCAACATGATGCATGCTTTCTCTGGCCAAGGGGAGGGTACCTGCTGTTTGAGAAGCTGCTTGAGAATTCCTCATTGTGGCCCCTGCTGCTGATGCCCACTCTGAGAGTTCTGGGTGCCCCTACCAGGGGCACTAATAGCAAGTATCTCCCCTAACTACTATCTCTCAGCAGCCAGGGAGGCCCCATGTTCCCTGGAGTTCTTAGTGGGCCAAAGTTCCGGGAAGAAATGACCTTATCTCATACAGTTCTCCCGCTTGCTCACTCTGTGACAGCCACAACAGCTTCCTTGTTATTCTTTGATCCCAGTGGGCACACACCAGCCTTTTCCCTTGGTTCCAGACTGTTCCTTCTCCAGGTAACAACATGAGCCATTCCCACGTCTCCTTCAGGTCTTCACTCAAATGTCACCATCTTACTGAAGCCTTTTTTGACCATTCTTCCTAAACTTACAAACCTTATCCTACCCTGATACTTCCCATCATTTTGCCCTGCTTATTTGCTTATTTTCTTTTCAGTTATCACAGTCCAATATAGTACATACTTTTACTTGTCTTACTTCTTGTCTGATAAAGGGGAGCAGAGTCTCCTATCCCAAAATACATGTCTTTGGTGTAGAGTTATTTTGAGCTGATCATTTTTGAGAAACAGCAGACAAAGGAGAATCTCTGAAAACAGTCTATAAGCTACGGTTTTATAAAAGAAATTTACATAAATTAAGGAAATCTCTGTTTGTAAGTGTCTTCCCCTCCATACCAGGAAGAGAAGCATGACTGTAAGTCACAAGAAAATCTAATCAATGAAGAAAACACTGACTTAAATCTGTATAACAACCTTATCCTTGTTTACTGTACTTTCCATGGTAACCCCCCATAACTCCCTCCCTCCCTACACACACACACACACACATACACACACACACACACACAACTTCCTTTTTTTTCTTGGTCTTTAGCAGAAGATTGTAGGTAAGATGGTAGCTTGGGCCACCTTGGGGAAGTTTATCATTTTTCCTGGGTATCTCTCAAGTACACATGAGATATTAAACTTTTATTTATTTTTCTCTTGTTTCAAGTGTTTTTCTCTTGTTAATCTGCCTTTTAATTACAGTGGTCTCAACCAAGAACTTGGAAGGATAGAGGGAAAATTATTTTTCCTCCCCATACTGACTTCCTCCATCACCATGGAATATACATAAAAGCAGAAGTTTTTTCTTATCTAGTTTGTTCACTACTGCATGTCCAGCACAATGCTGAGCATGTAACAGGTGCTCAGGTAAGTACAGGTTAAATGTTGAATGAAATGAGAAAGTCCATCTCCCTAAGCACTGCCCGTGTGTGTGTGTGTGTTTGTGTGTGTGTGGTACAGAGCTAGTGGCTGATAGCTATAACAGGTAGGCCACCTTCCCTATCTCTTCCCCGGAGGAACCTACCCCCTGTACAGATAACCTTACACAAATTTTTGTTGTCAGGTTGCTTGTCCTACCTGCCAACCCACAGGACCAATCTTAATGGTTTATCTAAATACATGTAAGAATTTTGAGGATTTCTTTCATTTTTACTATAAGGCATATTATAAAATACCAGTGGCTGTCAATAGGGACCTGTGAATTTCTTCAGTGATCTTGCTTCTACTTCCTTATTGTCAGTTCCCAACCGTGGAAGTTCCCTGGCTGAAATGGGAAACTGGCCCCCATACACAGATGGCAAGAGACTAAAAAAAGAAGCAGACCACTCTAGATTGGTAGGTAGGTTTAATGAGCAAGGAATTTACATATGAGTTCTGTTTTGGGCGGCTGCAAGATGAGTAGATCTCTGTTTCAGCTAACAAGAATCTCAGAAGTTTATATAGAGGTCTTAACTGGGTTCAGTCACAAATTCAGTCCAGATGGTCTCAACAAGACATTGATCTCTCAAGGCTGCATTCTACTGTGAGAATGGTGGGCAGAACATACATTCCAAGGATGGGGAGAATGTAAGGAGACTGATTTACCAGGTTCAGCTTGCAGGACAACTGGAGGCCAAGCCCTCTTGATGACCTCTTCCAGTACTTACCTAAGAATTTAAAATCTCAATTTATAGGGGCACCTGGGTGGCTCAGTGGGTTAAAGTCTCTGCCTTTAGCTCAAATCATGATCCCAGGGTCCTGGGATCGAGCCCCACATCAGTCTCTCTGCTCAGCAGGGAGCCTGCTTCCCTTCCTCTCTCTGCCTGCCTCTCTGCCTACTTGTGATCTCTGCCAAATAAATAAATAAAATCTAAAAAAATTTTTTTAATAAAATCTCAATTTATAGATTTAAAGGATCTACTTTAAGCTCTACATATTTATTCTTCTATTTCTCTTCCTTAATCACTGAAGGGGTTCAAAACAAGTCTCCTCAAATATGCCACTTTGGGACATGGATTAATTTGAGCTGAAGGCAATTGAGACCCAGCAGGCTTAAGAAAAACTTTACTGCTCCCTTAAACTACCTAAAAGAATTTAGATAGGAGACCTGGCCCAGAAAAAGAGCTATTATCAAGATATAACTTTTTTATTTTTTTAAATCTATGACCTATCTGTATGGCAGGACAAATATCTAATTACCAAACACCTGCTCTTCTATCATCCTGTGAATCACCCTCCTCCCCTCTGAAGCCCCAGGCAGGCCCATATCCCATTCTTTAGCCCAACATGGCATATAATCCTCAACTGCCCCAGCCTGTCCTCGGGTCTTATATTCTTATGAGGCTTCCATACATGCATAATTAAATTTGTTTTTCTCCTCTTAATGTTTTGTGTTAATTTGATCATTAGACCAGCCAAAGAACCTAGAGGAGTAGAAAAATTTTTTCTCCCCTAACATCAACAATCATCAGATACAGCTCACTTAGCTAGTTATTTGATGAGTAAATAATACAGTTTAAGGAATTCTAGCATACAAACTATCTATAGGCACATTTTAGACAATACTAGGTAACATTATTGGTGACTTTCTGTGTTAGGCATTATGGTAGGTTCTCTGTCTGCATTATGTGACTTAACTTTCAGAACAACCCTATTAGGTAAGTATGTTTATTATCCTTGTATAAGGTACAAGGAGGCTTAGGCAATTGGTTCAGTATTATGAAGCTGGATGGATCAGGCCAGGATTTGAACTTGATTCTAGAACCTGGGATTATAACTACTCTTTCCTATAGCCACAGCAATCACCCAGAATCAACAGTGTGTTTCCTGCTCAACTTCTTTGGCTGCTGCCCTAAGAAACCTGGTTCCCTTTTCTGTGACCTTATCTCTCATTCTCAGCTTTAGATAAATCCCACTTTTATATCTTCTGTAAAAAGTCAAGACCTTTCCAAATGGTTCTTCAGGCAAAAATCCTAAGAGTCAGAATGCCTAAAGTATCCAGACATCTTTCAGCAACCCTGAGAAGAAGCCATTTCTCTTGGGCCCCTCCTGGCAAAAATCCCAGTGATCACGGGCCATCCTCTAACTCCCAGTTTTCCTTTAGACTTCTTCTCTCCAGCCCACCTCCCCAATTCCCCACCTCCCATAAACATTTCTCTTTTTTATTTCATTTTTAATTATCTTGGACATATCTATCTTGGCTGATGGTTCAACCTTTATAGAATTACATAGGCTTAACTTTCTAAGGCCAAAATGGAGCCATTCCTGCCCAAAGTGCCACATCAGCAAATGGAAACAGGTAGCTTTTGTGTCCCTGTAAATGCTCAGCTTTACCAGAAACAGATTATTATCCAGTCAGCCAATTTCTAAACACCAACCAACTCTGGGCTCTATACTTACTTCCTTGTTCCTTATTCTTTTTCCTATACTAGCTTCCTGCCTTTTGTCCCATTTTCCAGATCTCTAAATAGAGATTGCATCACAAAGTGTTAAAATTTGTTTGTAACACCTACATTGTCTTCTTTAATCATTTTGTAATACATGCAAATATAAATGGAACATGAAAGGGGAATTCTGTTTATAATATTAGGGGGCTCATGGCAGAGAGGCAACGATCTCAAATGTAAATTATTACTGGTCTAGTTTAAGGAATGGTTTTGGAAATGGAAAAGTCTTGACTGAATGTGCTATCAGGCATGCATTTTATTTGGTTATTTTTCTTCACAAGCCATTGATAATTCTAGGCTTATAAATCATGCTATCAGATAGAATTACTGTATTTTTTTAAAGGAGAAGGTTCAAAAGAACACCTGTTCTTACCAAAAAAATATCCAAAATATCTAGTGACAGTCTGAAGAGTACATGAAACGCTGACCTATTTAGAAAGCTCTTGCAAGCCCCAGTATTAAAATTATGGCACTGTGGAGCTTCAAAGGCTTGGCAGGTTGAGGTGAATTTGAAATGTCAGGTCAAGATTAAGCTAAATCTTTAATTATTCTCACCCATTATTTTCAGTCAAGATGGAGAGTCATTCTTTCTTTTTCTTTTTTTTTTTTTTCATACAGTGGGACTTTTTATCATCAGTAAAAGGAGATCAACTTTGCACATCATCTTTTAAACTATGGGATTTTTCTTACTGACTTAATTTTTCTTACTCTTGAGATAGGTATAATCTCAGATTATAAGATCATAAAAACAAACTACATGTAGGTTGAAATGTGTTTTTCCTTTTCTGTGTACACTGTAATTTCCATTTTTCATTTACATAGCTGGAAATTAATTCTAGCATTTTGAAATGCACATATGAACAAAAGACCATTAAAAACAAAGGTATCTTGGCTTGCCTTCTCCTAAATTTCTCTTCAAATTCAATTGCTTCCAACAAACTTTTCTTTACTCTCTGCTCTAAATTGCTTACAGTACCCAGATATATAATTTAAGAGCTACTTATCTTTTAGTTTAGGGCAGAGGTCGGCAATTTTTTTCTGGAAAGGGCTCTTAGGCTTTTTCTTTCACATTCAGATTATGTTTCTTCAGGACTTGGTCCTCCGCACACACCTCTAGCCATACACACTGACAAGCCCCTGCTAGTGCCTTCTTAGCACCTGTAAGTACCATTCTGACTTTTAGCCTTATCTTCTTCTTTAGTTTCACCTCATCCTCTATCCTGGCTGTTCTCTGTTGATATCCTATATTCATTGTTTACTCTTCTCTACCCTACTCTGGGCCCCAGGAAGCTGCCCACCCCCCACCTTGGAATGCATCCCACAAGCTCCCATATCTCCTGGTTGAGGACAGCCAATGGGAAGGCCCCTGCAAGAGCTCTGTGGGCAGGGAGAGAAAGTGTAGGGGGCACATTTGCAATCTTGTGTGACTACAGCTCCCTCTAGGCAAACTGTCCAAGTCCTTACAAGGCCTAGTAATACTATTTCTCCTCCTTGCTCCTTTGGCCCTGAGGGTTACACTTCTTTACTGTTGCTGCCCAGAATGCCTCACTACCCAGCTTACTTATTATAATACTAACTACATTTCAATAGGTAGTCTCATTAAAGTCTCTTTGTTTAAAGCTTCTGAGTGATTCTGTTTCCTGACAGAATTATGAACTTTCACCTTTGTAGTACTCCCAGAACTCAGTCTGGGAGTTCCAATATGTATGTCCCTCTCCATATTGGATGTGCCTCCCAGGAGTCACCTTCATCATCACAGCCTTGTCCTTTGCAGGCTTCTTTCATCTTCAATTTATATTTACTGCTCAGTGAACTATCCTGAGGATTTACCTCAAGGGTCTTAACCTGTGATATGTGGAGCTATAAGGGTTACAAGGGTAGGTCTGGAGAGTAATACAAGCATATTCCAGCACTGTATAAAAAATTGTGTGTTTGTGTATTTTTCTGGGGAGAATTCTGATATTTTTATCAATTTTCAAAAGACCGATGACCCAAATGGCGAAGAATTAATTTTAACTAAAGACAGAAAGGAAGATATGCAAGAGGGGACCTGTTCTACCATTTTAACTAGTGGAGCATGATTCTTACAGTGTTTTTACCCTAAGCAGTGAATTCTGACAATTCCTTATTTATAATGAGAATCAACTCTGCTGAGTGTCAGAAAATAACCTAGTTCTAAACAATTGGGAGGAATAAATTAAGCAAGTAAAGATGGTAGCCAAAATATCACTCTTCTTAATCCCAGAGGCAAGTGTAGGGTGAGCTAAGTAGCCTAGTACGAGCCAAATGGGCCTCGCCAGACTTTTCCACAATGGGTTTGTCCAGGTAGGATTTACAACATGGAGGGTAGAAGACAATCCCTGCTTCCCTAGGCAGGCCCAAGCCCAAAAAGAAGAATAAAATGATGAGCTAAGCTAAACATTTCCAATTGTTTTCCCCAAATTTATCAACTAAATGTGTTCCTCCACCTGCTCAGGAATGAGTAAGTAGAGCAGTTCAGAGGGGCAGAAGAATTCCTTGCCAATAAACTATATATTTTTTCCTATTCTTTTGCTCTAAAATTATATAAAATTCTAAATTACACTACTTAATATTGTCATATGACGCCTTATTAATATAAGCACAGGTCTGCTGGCCTTGCCTGAGACTACGTATTAGTCATTCTATCTCCTGGCATCTCCAGGCCAGTTGTACTTGACAGCCATGTGCCACCCAATATCGAGGGCAACTTGCAAGAGGGATAAACAGGTCAAAAAGTCTGCATCATTCATACATAGAATTGATTCGTGCTAAATGGGTGTATCAGTTAGAATACTTCTGACCTCAAATAACAGAAAACCCAACTCAAATCCATTTAGACAACATCTAGATTGTCTCGTTTACCTAACTTGAAGCCTGGATCCTCACTGGTGTGCCAGTGCCTGACAAATGGGATCAGATTACTCTTGGACTCATCAGGCTTATGGTGGAGATCAAGATAGGGTTGGCTTCCCCTGATGCATATGGGCTGAATGTGGGGACAGTGGATGTACCTGAAAAAAATGGTGTTCTCTAAGAAGAAAAGGAGAGTTGATGGTGGGACACCAACAATGTCCAATACAGTTGTCACATTCAAAGTTGTTCCTCCTTTTATGACTGCGTGTCTCTGTAAAAATAACACCTTGGTCTATCACTGAAATTTAGTTTGGATCAATCAGATCTCATAAGTAGGCAGCAGAGCACAGTGTTCAATAAACATGTATTAAATAGAAACCAAATATACTGAACCATCACATATGTCACCTGGAACCAGGGTTAGACTAGGTAACCACACACACCACTTCCAAATCTAATTCAAAATTAATGTATGAGAACTATATGGAATATTATCAAAGGAAAAATTCTCTCCGGGGCACCATGCCCAGGGTGTTTCTCATTACCTGTGGAAAAGATAATGCTGAAGAATTGTACCTGGCTGCAATAATCGTATTTCCTAGCAGTCAGCTGGGACTAGAGACACAAAATGTTCGAGGTAGAATTAAGGCGTCATGACC
This sequence comes from Taxidea taxus jeffersonii, assembly GCA_003697995.1. NCBI lineage: Eukaryota > Metazoa > Chordata > Mammalia > Carnivora > Mustelidae > Taxidea > Taxidea taxus. Next base: position 36,843 of record ML108739.1, on the reverse strand, counting down.
TCAACAGTAGCAACTACCATGTTTTGAGCACTTTGTCTGCACCAAGCAGTGTGCTTGACATTCAGTACATTTTATTATTTAATTTAAACACTGCAACAACTCTATAAGCGAAGTATTATTTCATCGATTTACAAATCAGGACATTGAAACTTGGAGGTGAAGCCTGTTGCCCAAGATTACCTGTAAATCCAAGTTTGTCACTTGGCAGTCTCCAAACTGAGAGTCGTGGACATTAACCAAGGGACTCTTCTTTTCTTCTTCTCCAATAGTGCTGCAAAGTCAGAAATTCTAAAAGATTCCTTTTCCTAAGCAAAATCTCTAGGCTCCCTGCATTATATGAATTCCTAAGTGGCCAAGATTATTTCAGATGTGATCACCCAGAGGTGTCCTTGTCAATCGTTTTTGGATATTGCAAAATGAGAAAAAGGATTTGGTCAGTCACACCTCCAATGGAGTCCTTCCAGTTTGGCAGCAAAGCCAGCCCAAGACTTTCCCTGGCCATTTTCCAACCAAGAAAACAAAAAGCTATGTCTCCTCATGGCTCCTCAAAAGCCATGCCTATAGCAATATCCACAATACCCAAAATATGGAAGGAGCCCAGCTGTCCGCCAAGAGATGAATGGATAAATAAGATACATATACGGACAACGGGATATTATTCAGCCATCAAAGAGAATGAAATCTTACCGTTTGCAATGACACTGATGGAACTAGAGGGTATTAAGCTAAGTGAAATAAGTCAGAGAAAGAAATATCATATGATTTCACTCATCTGTTGAATTTAAGAAATAAAACAGAGGAACCCAGAGGATGGGAAGGAAAAATAAAATAAGATGAAAATTGAGAGAGAGGCAAGCCATAGGAGATGCTGAGCCCTAGGAAAAAACTGAGAGTTGCTGGAGGGGAGGTGGGGAGATGGGGATGGGGTGATGGGCATGAAGGAGAGCACCTGATGTGATGAGCACTGGGTGTTACATGCAACTGATGAATCACTAAATTCTACCTTGAAACTAATTAAAAAAAAAAAAAAAAGCCATCCAATGGCTAGCTGTCAAAAGAAGAGCTTTGTGTTTCTCAGCTCAGGTCCTACTGGGTCCTTTTACTATCAGAATTCTAGATCTTTCCATTTGTAAAATAATGAACATTTGCCCCAAGGATACTATAAGGTAAGTGTACTGAGCTTATAAGAAAATAAAAAGGAAATGGTATTCTGGATCTGGAAGAGGCATAAGAGATCCTGGGACCAAAGGAAAATGAGTGCCAGAAAAAGAGAGTCCCAGGTGTCTTTCCACACTCCTAGTAAATAGGGGAGCTGGAATCAGCATCCAGGTCTCCTCCTGCTGGGCTGGTGTTCACTCGCTATGACACCAGCCATGAACATACGCTAGCAGGAAGCCACACTGAGGTCACTGGACAACTTAGTGTAGTTTCATGAAGACTGCGTTCTTTGAGTTTAAAAGAAATTACTATTAATTAATTTTCATTGATTGACATGCAGTTCACTTGTTGGCAGGTAAACTAAGGTTAAGTTACAGGGCCAAGAGACATAACACCTGAGAATCTTCTGCTGTTAGTAGGTTGGCATTTTATTTTCACACAGTAAGAACCAACTAGACCTTACATGGATGAAAATGTATCACTACCTTTGTCCTCACACGTTTCCTTATCTTCATATAATTATTCAAGGAAGATGATGATCTGGTATTTTACTAATATAGTAAGACAAAAATAAGAGAGACTTGGGCACCTAAGAACAGCAGCAAACACAGCCTGAGTGCAGAACTTGTGGACCGAGACCCTTGCTGTATGAGAAAAGAGAAGACAAGTCCATCTCTGTCTCTTTCTCCCTCCACCCCTGACCCCAGCCCATCCCACCCACTATCCCCTACTCCTCCCCCCCCCCAACCTTAGGACCAGTCCAGAGACCTATCCTGGATCCTCAGGGGAAGTCTATCCCCTGATGTTCCAGCCGACAGATGCCATAACAGAAACATCCCTAAACTTCTCTTCCACCATGCCAATCCAGCGGCGTGGGTTGTAATGCTGCTTGCATTACAGAACTCAACATTGATTATAATTATTTAATTGTTCCCCTTAGCAGACTGTAAGCTCCTTAAGGCAGGGACCATGTCCTATTCATCTTGATCTCCCCAGAGTGTAGCACAGTGCTTAGTATATAGAACACATTTACTAAACGACTGGCTACATGTAACAGTGCCCAAACCTGTCTGGGGCTCCCAGTACCTATTACATCAAAACTTCTTTTATTTTTCACCTGCTATGCCCTCTACCACAATACCTTACCCTCGTTTTTCATGCCTAACAAATCCTTCCACCTTCCTAGGTCTCTCCAATTGCTTCTTTCTCTGCATTTCTATGGTCTATCTGGTACTATTATTTTAACATATCATACATGTTGCTCCAGCTCTTCAACAGAAAATAATTTTTAATATTTTAGTATCTTATTCCACAAAGCATATATATATATATATATATATATATATATGCACACACACACACACGTACATACTAGGGATATATATATATATATATATATATACACACACATAAATATAGAGAGAGAAGTAAAGAGAGGGAGGGAATGATGCTTGATCTTTGTTGTATAAATAAACAGATAAAATACGAGGCTGGTAAAATGGAATACCCACAATCACTTTCAGCCTTTTGAATTTAAAAATTCATAATTTTAAAAATATAAAAAATATTTTTTCATCTTTTATTTTTATTTTTTAAATTTATTTTATTCTTTTATTAACATAATATATTATTTGCCCCAGGGGTACAGGTCTGTGAATCATCAGGCTTACACACTTCACAACACTCACCATACCATATGCCCTCCCCAATGTCCACCACCCAGCCACCTTATACCCATCCCCCCATCCCCCAGCAACCCACAGTTTATTTCATGAGATTAAGAATCTCTTATGGTTTGGGGCACCTGGGTGGCTCAGTGGGATAAAGCCTCTGCCTTCGGCTCAGGTCATGATCTCAGGGTCCTGGGATCGAGCCCCACATCGGGCTCTCTGCTCTGCGGAGAGCCTGCCTCCCCCTCTCTCTCTGCCTACTTGTGATCTCTGTCAAATAAATAAATAAAAATTTTTTAAAAAATCTCTTATGGTTTGAATTTTATTTTTTTTAATGATTTCTAGATTCCATAGGTCTGACACTATAAAGGAGCCTAAATTTTGTCAATGAAAATAAATAAAACCAGTGTGAAAATTTCACCCTCTCATTTTATACTTAAATTCATAAAGCTGGCCTCTTTTTGCTCGATATAGCCCAGCATTTTTCCTTTTCTTTATCAAACCATATTTCTAGCAGTACAATTTTGAATCCAAAGAAATGCACTGCATATTTTTCAGATAGGAAAAATGAAAGTAAACACCTTTGCTGGCGAGGAAACAGATGTTACATGTGGTATTCACAGTTTAGAGTTCAACCCCTTAGAGTCCATGAAAATCTCCACATGGTTATTTGGAAAATAAAACTGGCCCAGAACACTCTTCCCATACTTATTTCTTGTGCTTGGCCTCTTCTTCCCATTCTGCCTTGTCTCAGCCTGCACAGTTTTCTTTTCAAACACAGACATGATCATGTCATTCCCAAAGCTCATAACTTTCCCTCATTCACAAGCCTTCAATGGCAACCCATTGCTTATAAACTAAAGTTCTAAAGACATACCTTTCAAAACCTTAAATGTGGCCCGTTTTCTTTCTGGCATTTTCTCTGCCCCATACGCCAACTTTATCAGCCCGATTTGCCATTCTAGGCAATCAACACTCCGTATTTATGCTTCTCTGTTAAGGTTCTGCAAACTTCTTTAGTGAAGAGCTAGAGAGGAAATATCCTGGGCTCTGGAGGCCATAGGGTCTCTGTCAAAACCACTCGACTGCCAATCCTAGTGCAAGCACCACCAGTATGCAGGCAATACCTAAAAGAATGGGTGCGTCCACAGTCTGGAAAAACTTCACTTACAGAAAATGAACTTTGAATTTCATACTCTTGGGGCACCTGGGTGGCTCAGTTGGTTAAGTGTCTGCCTTCAGTTCAGGTCATGATCCTTGGGTCCTGGGGTCAAGCCCTGGGTTGGGCTTCTTGCTCAGCAGGGAGCCTGCCTCTCCCTCTGCCTGCTGCTCCCCTGCTCCTTCTCTTTCTCTCTCTCTTTCTGACAAATAAATAAACAAAACCTTTAAAAAACAAATAAGTAACTTTCATATCATTTTCATATGTCATGAGATGTACTTCTTTTGACTTTTTCACAATCATTTAAACCTGTAATTTTATTCTTAGAACCCAGGCCATACATAAACATGAAGTCGGCCAGTTCTGGCCCACAGGCCTTAGTGTACAAACCTTTGTTTTAGGGCATCCCACCTGTCTTGCCTGCCATGTCATCTTTTCTTCTCATCTTTTAATTCTCCAGTGCACAGCTCGAATACCATACTTCCTAGAATAGATGTCAATTCCTCTCAGAGGTTCCCCATGCTTCTTCCCTCTGCTCCCCAGAACCTTCTGGTTCTGTCTCTGAAAAGAACCTGGATACAGTCAGTTTTGCCTGTTGTTATGTACCAGTTCACTAGATAGGATTCTCTGTGATCCTGCATCTAACTCAACTCTTCCCCTTGCTGCACGATGCCTAACACAGAATCAACACTCAGTAAATGTTTATTTAATTATAAAAACCAATTCCTTGTCTCTTTCCAAATCCTACCTAAAAAATTGATAATGAAATCAAACCAGAGTGCTGAGACCACACAAGTTTGGCTGAGCACATCATAAAGTCTGATGCCACCACTGAGGCTGGGCTGTGGGCCACCTTGCTGAAAGGCAAAGGTGACAGTTACAAGGACTCATCAGAAAGGAGAGACCACATCAACAGAAGCAAAGTTTTGTGACATTTTCCCCCTGCATTAGGTTTTAAAAGCATTTGTTCATGTGGAAGTTTGTGTAGGGCATTTGGTGACAGGGAGGGTACCATCCTGCATGACAACACAGCAAAAAAAAAGTGATTTTTATATGGCTGTTTCTCAGAACACCTCAGGAAATGCAAAGGCAATTCCATGAGGAGAAAAGGTCCCAAGATGCTGCTTTCTGAAACTCTGATTTGAAACCAAGACAGAACTGAGCACATACTCAAGGCGGACTCAGGGACCCCCATCCTCTAGTCCATCTTCCTCAATGGTTCTTCTTCAAGTTTGGAGACCCACAGTTGATAGGCTGGAGGTCCCAGGCTAGATCTCTGGCAAGGGATGGCATCTAAATGAGAAGAAAGGTAGAACTGGCATTTGGAAGGGTGGGGACACACTGTGCCCCAGACAGAGGCCCAGGGGAACCTATCCACAAAGTCACTGGTGGGCTCGAAGGTGAAGCCTGAATGCACCTTCCCTGCTGGCTCAAGGATTTAATTAAGACCCCAGAGAACTTCTCCAAAGAGCCTTGTGGAGATGACTCTAGCTTGGAAAATGTTCAGAAGGGGCAATGCCCCATCCTGGCAGGAGAAACACTTCCATATGCTTTTTTAACATGACTAGATCAGAGTAGCGTACGTAACTCCCGGTGGAAGAGGCAGGGTGAGTCAGCTGTGAAGTGTAGTTCCAAGTGAAAGAACAAGAGACTTGGTGTGCAGAGTTATTTATGATTAACTCACTGAGGAAGACCATCAGAGCCAAGAGCCCAGCTGTCTCTTTCTGGCAGAAGTTAGCTAATGGGGCAGAGTGCCTCTTAAGGTCACTCCCGACTTGTGCTATCAATACTGTTTAGTTGGCATAAATAAGGATCTTACTTCCTGCTTGTTAATAAAGCATTTGCATTCACTCTATCTAAAATTGTATCAGCCTATTAGGAAACAAGTTATAAAGATGGAGGCTACCTTTTGGCCAGCCTGGGAGGTCAGAGAGGAAAGAATAGTAGAGAGTAGTAATTCAGAGCACAAAGTGGAGAGCCAGCAAGACCTGGGTTCAAATCCCTGTGTGACCACTTATTAATTATATGACCTTGGCTTACTCTATCTGCTCTGTACCTCCATTCCCACCTCTACAAATCATGGTGCCCGTTCAGAGAGGCTGAGATTGGCCTCACAGATGCCATGAGTTTCATGATTGTTTATAGTCAAGCCCTGTCATTTATAAACTGCTTCTTATGAGTGAGTAAACACGAGACAGGGAATGGAATATGATGAAAGACAACTTAACAAACATTATTCAGCATTGACAGCTGGAGCTACAGGCTGCTCAGCGAAGCTAGCAGATACCTGGCCCCAGGCCTAAGCCACTCAAAAAAGTGGTAGGTCTGATTATGATCATCATTCTATGGCTTAGATTTAAAACCCGGTCTTCTGGTATAATGATCCTGCCCAGATAGAAATGCAGGGTTTACAGGAATATTAGCCCACTTGGGATTTATGTAAATCCCAAAGATACTGGGATATAGACTTGAGAATGGTTCAACGAGTCCATATTCTTGGAATATTTACTTATAAAGGATGAGGCTAACAAGAGCTGCCATATTTGGTTCTGCAGATTGCACACTGCACAAGCTTCCAGGCACCAGTCACATGAATCAGAAGGCCCTGAGGGTTATGAAGTGTACAAATCAATGCAGCAGCAGCCCTGATAAACAGTGCTCGACTACAAAATTTTGCTTTTGTTGAAGACATTGAACCCAGAAGAGAAGTTTCTTAAGAATACAATTGGTACCCTATGACCCAGCAATTGCACTACTAGGTATTAACCCAAAGATACAGATGTAGTGAAAAGAAGGTGCCCCTGCATCCCAATGTTCAAAGCAGCAATGTCCACAATAGCCAAACTGTGGAAGAAGCCGAGATGGCCTTCAACAGATGAATGGATAAAGAAGATGAGGTCCATATATACAATGGCATATTACTCAGCCATCAGAAAGGATGAATACCCACCATTTGCATTGACATGGATGGAACTGGAGGGGATTATGCTGAGTGAAATAAATCAAGCAGAGAAAGACAATTGTCATATGGTTTCACTGATACATGGAACATAAGGAATACAGTGGAGGACCACAGGGGAAGGGAGGGAAAACTGAATGGGAAGAAATCAGAGAGGGAGACAACCCAGGAGACACTGTGGACTCTGGGAAACAAATTGAGGGTTAGAGAAGGGAGGGGGTGGGGGATGGGGTAACTGGGTGATGGGAATTAAGGAGGGCATGTGTGGTGATGAGGCCTGGGTGTTATAGGCAATTAATGAATCACTGACCATTACATCAAAACTAGTGATGTATTATACAGTGGCTAGCTGAACATACTAAAATATAAATTAAAAAAATCTTTCTGGAACTATAAAATAAAAACCCACAACTGGTATCCATTTTGAGGAGATGCTTGACTCTAAGTTGGCTTACCATGGGGATAGAGAGTTATTCCTTTTGGAAAATAGGATTGATTATACTTTGGAACTATACAGGGTTCTGAACCTCAAGTACACATTGAATCAAATCATTTGACTAGGAACAGTAGCCTGACACATGAAATAGGCCTCCCAGGGTCTGGTAGCTGAATAGGGATCCAAGGCGCTTTCTAAGCGTCCTATGGTTACTCAAGCAAATGTGTTCTGACCCTAGCTGAGAGTGCACAAAGAAAACAGAAGGCAGGGGAGGGAGCATCACAAAGCGAGGAAGAAGAAAGAAGTCTCCATGAGGGTGGACGGAATTTACTCGTTTCGTGGGTATGTGAAACATGGGCTAGAAACTAGACAATAAAGAGCCTCCTTGCTGCTGGGGAGGAGAAGCTGATGCTTCCCACCACCACACTCTCCAGACACGAGACACCAGTCTCTGAAAATGATTACACTGCTCTGGGTCTCCAGAGCACCATTCACTGAGACAGAAGCTTCTGGAAAGCACGGAGAGGCACCACAGCTACATCAGCTCAGTGACAGTGAACCCCAATGATCCTGGGAATAGAACATAAAATTATAAGCTCCAGATAAATGAATCGTGAGGGTTTAAATATTTTTTTCCCTGTAACTCATTTTAGCTCAGGCAATCTCATGTAATCCAGTTACAATATGTGCTCATGTTTCCTGATGAATGTGCTTTTGATGGTTTTATAATAGGTCTAAGGAGCATTCTCATGGAAATGAAATGATGTTTGGGGGATTTGAATAATTGTCTCATGATTTAAGCCTGACTCATTATTAAATAAAAATACTAAGCTCTCCTCTCCTTCCTCCTCACCCTGATCTGCGGCCTTAATGGCGTCTCATTCCCAGGTAGAAAATCAAAGCTTTAGAGGAAGTAGGATCATAAGTGTGAATGTTGTTATTGACAGTGTCCCTATTAAATGTAATTAAGCTGCAGGAAATGCCCATTCCAGATCACCATGTCCTTGGGACTTGCCCAGGTATCTGGGGGGAAGGGCTGCTCAACACTTTTTCTCACAGTTCAGTGGGCAGCAACATTTCTGAAGCTGAAGGACAGAAGCCTTTGAAAAAATTCCTCCAAAAAGATGTCTCAAAAGGTATATATATTGAGTTCAAATGCGTCTGTTTCTGTGGCTCTCCCAAAATGGCACTTTTGTGGTATCAAAAGCAAAGAATGTGAACCCTTGTATCAGGTTAGTACACATCTTTGGACTCTTATCTGAAATCTTTGGCATGAGATGCATTTTGGATTCCAGAGTCTTCCGGAATTTAAAAGGAATTATGATGGGTGTGTTAAAAACCACCCCCCACCCCAGAAAGGTGTGGGACATCCCCTGGGATCTAACAGAGCAAGTTTTCCACAGTAAACTGAACGAATGGTCACACCAAGGGGTAAAGAAAGACGACGCAGTCCCAGGTCAGGACTGGCCGCCAAGTGAGACGGTGCCAACCTACACGGAAAAATGTTCAGGATTCAGAGCTTTTTGGATTTCAGTACTGAGCCCATGAGGGATGGATGACTCGCCACACGTTCAATGGTGTTATGGTCAAGCAGCAGAGCAGCGGTTCTCAAAGTGTGGTCCCTAGACCAGTGGCGTTAGCATCTCCTGGGAATGGGTTAGAAATGGGAATTCTCAGATCCCACGCCAGTGACTTACTAGATCAGAAACTCTGGAGTTGGGGGCCCACCAATCTGTGTTTAATAAGTCTTCTGGGGGATTCTGAAACCCACCTCGGGGCAAGAACCATTGCTGGAAAGGTTCAGCATAAACACTGGTCTAGGAGTAAAGAGAACAGAGTCCTGGTTAACTAGCTGTGACACCGAACTTTTCAGGAAATCAATTTCCCACCTGCCAAGTGGGGGCTAGGGCTACCTCTCCTTTTTATTTAGCAGGGTTGTTATGAAGAGGTAAAGAGACACTGCATGTAAAAAGGCCTTATAAACTATAAGGTACGACGTATATACTATAGTTATTTTAAATAAGAACCATAAGGGTCTCTTAATCTCAGGAAACAAGCTGAGGGTTGCTGGAGGGGAGGGGGTGAGAGGGATGGGGTGGCTGGGGGATGGACATCGGGGAGGGTATGGGCTATGGTGAGTGCTGTGAATTGTGTAAGACTGATGATTCACAGACCTGTACCCCTGGAACAAATACTACATTACATGTTAATAAAATTTTTAAAATAAGAATAAAATAACATCAGTATTAAGTAGAACAGAAGTAAACTAGCAGATCGAGGATACATAATAAGAGAAAGTAAGTAAGTTAAATGTGGAAAATGGCACTTAAGTGCCTGGAAAAATGACATAAGAAAAATGCTCTCACAATATTTCCTACCTTGGGTGTCCTGTCTCTGGGAGACCCCGAGTCATGTTCTCACTCAGTTCACAATATGACACGACAAGGTGCAAAGAGACTGAAGTATTCAATGATGTATGCATGCAAATGCATTTTCATATGCCCTACCCCAAATCATTCCAGAAAAGACTTGAGACAAGTTTGAAAGACAGGTGACATTCTGCTGTTCAAATAGAACAATCCCCAGAAGCAGACACAATAACAGAAAGAGCCAGAGTCAGCCTGACTTCTAATCCCAGCTCTGCCACCAGTGAACAGGGTGACCTTGGGCAAATCCCTCTGCTCTCTCTGGACGTCACCTCCCAGCTCTGAACACTGCTTTTCTAGTTCAGGTGTCTTAACTGCTGCTTTTCCCCCCTCCAATTCCTGGAATTAAACTCTACAAACTGAGGGCAGGGGTGAAAACACAGGAATCCTGGGGCACCTGGGTGGCTCAGTTGGTTAAGTGTCCAACTCTTGGTTTCAGCTCAGGTCGTGATCTCAGGGTTCTAAGATGAGCCCTGCGTCGGGCTCCGTGTTGGGTGTGGAGCCTTCCTGAGAGTCTCTCTCCCCCCTCCCTCTATCCCTTCCCACTTTCTCTCACCTTCTAGAAAGAAAGAAAAAAGAAAATGCAGGAATCTGGTGAGAATGAACACGAGATGAGCTATCTCCCATTCCAGAAACCCAGGGTGGAAGCAGAAATACGAGCTGAACTGGGTTCCGGGATATTGAGCCTTTCTGTAGTAATCCTACTATAGACCAGAACTCCATCTTACAGGCAAAGATTTTTATTTGCAGTGGCTCTCCCATAATGGCTATTGATCCTATGGAACAAAAAGTCTCACAAAGGAAAGCTCTGTCCATACAGGAATTCTCTTCTTTTCTGTGGCCACAGTCCAATGATGCAACTTCAGCCAAGGTCACTGCACCTGTTCCGACTTGTTCACCTTGGACCGGGGGTTACAGCATCCAGCTGTCTGATCCAAACTCTTTGGGGCTTTGTCTCTCATCTGGCAAAGTCATGTCTTCAAGGGCTTTCTTGGCTTCAACAACTACCCTACAAAGTAAATAGCCCTCTGAGGCATTGGCTGATATTCTCTAACTCACGCTTTCTAGTTTTTACATGCTCATGTGGGAAGAAACAGTGAGGTAGTTAAGGACAGAGTCTGCTGGGCATCAGACTGCCTCCCAATAGTTAATTCACACCTTGGTTAATTCATTTAACTTCTCCAGGCTATGATTTGCACATTTGTAAACTGGGAATACTAGCAGTCCCTTTCTCACAATGTGACCGGGAACATTAAATTCTACTCTTTGGTAAAAATCTAGACCACTACCTAGAACAATGCCTCACACAGCAAGAGCTCCTGATCGAAATGCGATGTCCGTTTTCTAGCTGTTCTCAGGCTTCAGTCATGGGAACTACCTTCAACGACGTCCTGGAGTCCTCCACAAGCCACGGTGAAAGCAACTTTCCCCACCTTGGCCCAAAACTCACAATTCCCAGAAGAACGAAAATAGTTCCAGTTGTACTCTCCTGAACTAAAGCTAATCCAAAGGCACGTGTGCAGATGATGCAAAGCCAGCAAGACAAGATCCAGGTGAGTTTAGAGATATCACACTGCCTGATCTCGGGCGGTTCTATTAATAAAATTGCTCTGATGTACGATTGCGTTTAAATGCTGCTGTAGTCATCTTGTGTTTTCCTAAGATTCCTGTTTCTTTTTTTTTTCTTTTTCTTTTTTTTAAGGATTTTATTTATTTATTATTTGACAGACAGATCACAAGTTGGCAGAGCGGCAGGCAGAGAGAGAGGAGGAAGCAGGCCCCATGCAGCGCAAAGAGCCCGATGCTGGGCTCGATCCCAGGACCTTGGGATCATGACCTGAGCCGAAGGCAGAGGCTTTAACCCACTGAGCCACCCAGGCGCCCCAAGATCCCTGTTTCTTAAGCAAAAGAAGGCCACAGAGAAAGGAGTCTAGACTATCATGTCAAAATAAATTCTAATTGTAGATGAACAGAAAGCTCTGTATATGGAAATGGAAAGCAGATTTTCCATTACAATTGATTCCTGGAAACATGTAAGCAAAAGAGAGAGAGAGAGAAAGGGAGGAAGGAAGAAAAGAAAAGAAAAAAAAAAAAAAACCAGCCTGAGAAAAATAAACCTCTCTCCTTGACAGGCTCGGCATGGTAGGTGGCAGACGTGGGTCCGAGGGGTAATTTGTTCACCGCCCAACAGCTTCGGGGCCAGAAAGGGAAGGCGTGGTCCCCAGCCTGTGTTCAAACGGTACAAAGTACCTCCGATATGCAATATTTGGTGCTAAATGCTATGTGGGGAAAAGGACAGAACCAGCCTAAATCCTCTCATAACACAAAGTAGTAAGTAACGGAAGTGGTGGGAGTGGAGACAAAACACCAGAGGAGTATATTTTAAACACCTGGAGAAGCAACCAGGGAAGGCTTAGTGGAGGAGGAGGCATTGGAAGTGTGCCTCAAAGAGAGGAGGGTTGGGAAGAGGAGACTGAGAGACGAGGGGAAGGGATGGAGGGCTGCCTGGGAGTCAGACACAGCCTAGACAAAGGCTGAGAGGGAGCCAGCCACTTCACGGCTTTCTCTTCCCTCAGCCCTCACACCTTCCAAAGGAAATAACTCTTTGGCACCACTTCTTAAATCTTCCCTGTTGGATAAGGAAAGTTTGAGTCCCTCAAGTGCAGAAGCGCAGTTCTAGTCTGCTGGGTGTTCTTCATTCTCAGTATGAGGCCTGGGTCCCGCTACTCGACACAAGCTTACTGAATACACGTATGAGTTAATGAATGGGTGCTCAATATGGTGGCCACTAGCCATTTATTCAAATTTAAATTAATTAAAGTGACATAAAATTGAAAAAGTCAGTTCCTCTGTTGCACTAGCCACTTAAGAGCTCAGATACCACATGTGGCTAGTGGCTACCTTATGGGATAGTGCAGATACAGAACGTTTCCATCATCACAGAAAATTCTATCAGTGAGTGCTACCTAGAAGGTTAAGAATTATCTCAAATGTTAATAATTACTGAGTACAGTTTTCTTCACTATCTCTATATATGTTTTATGGTTTCTTCCCTCGATCTTTTTTTTTTTTTTTGGCCTGAATGTGCTGATCATTTTCTTGTTGCTCCCTCACTTCCCTAGTCTGCTATAGATTCAGGGTGGATCCACTGGCTCCTGGCACTCCTTCCCAGGCTCCCTAGACACTGGATACCTTAGCAGGAGTCTGGGTGCAGGAGGAAGGGGAAGGTCCACCTCCACACACTCCCCCTTCTAGGCTTTGGGAGGCATCCCTGGCAGTGACTGCATTTTTCCATATTCCCAGCAGCCTCCTATGAGGTTCTAGGACCTGCCGGTGGCTCTAGTGGTGGGCCTTGGGGACATCACAGCTTCCCCGTGGCCCTTCGGCTCTGGCAGTGCATCTAGCTTCCTGCTTTGTTAATTTCAGTTTGCCTCGTGGCTTCCTGTTTGGTTCCTTAGCGCTTCACACCTTTTAACTAGTTCCAGTATTAAATTCCTTCTGTTTAACCATCTGGCCTGAGGTCTGTTTTCCTGCCTGAACGCTGACCAATCTATTATGCCTATCCAGATACCACATTTGAAGACAAGCAGTTACCAATGGAAAACTGGCAAATATGGACTGTCTTTACAGACAAGAAGTAAATCCTGAAGGTGACCACATTCCCACATCTTGGTGCACCATGATTAGTATTAGTTAGCCTTACAGAGGAAATGTCTATTGTCCTAAAGTCCATTTAATTTGTTAATTTTTATTGCCCTTATTCTATTTTGTAGAGAAGGGTACCAAGTCTCAAAGAGGCTACATAACTCATCCAATGACATACAGATACAAAAAAGCGATATTCAAAGACAAGTCACTTGACGCTGAACAAATGAGATCCTGCACAAAAATAATATATACTACGTGACTCTGCTCATATGAACTTCTAGGATGGGCAAGGCCTATCAAGGGTAAAGTAAGTCAAACAGTGTTTGCCTCTCAGTGATGGGGAGATGAACTGGGAAGTGATACAAGGGAGCTTTCTGGAGAAGTGGTCTCTATGGTGAAAGGGGGAGGGACACACAGCTGTACAGACATTTGTGTAAACTGTAGTTAAAATTTCACATTACGGTGCCTGTACAAATTTGTTAGTAAGTTTTAAACTGGAATAAATGAAATATTTAAATAAATATTAAATGAAATATTAAATGAAATATTTAAATAAATATT
>ML108739.1:0-22816 GCA_003697995.1 Taxidea taxus jeffersonii | reverse complement strand
AAATAAATATTAAATGAAATATTAAATGAAATATTTAAATAAATATTTTTATATCACAAATAAAACCCTGAAAACAACTAATCTCATGAAGCATGAGGAGTGAGCAGAATCACGGATCCAAGAAGTAAGGCAGAATATTTGGAACAACAGAAGCTGGGTGACGGGACTCATTATACATGTTTGAAATAGTCCATAATAAAACATCATTAAAAACCATCAAAAGAGGGACGCCTGGGTGGCTCAGTTGGTTAAGCAGCTGCCTTCGGCTCAGGTCATGATCCCAGCGTCCTGGGATCGAGTCCCACATCGGGCTCCTTGCTCCGCAGGGAGCCTGCTTCTCCCTCTGCCTCTGCCTGCCTCTCTGTCTGCCTGTGCTCGCTCTCTCTCTCTCTCTCTCTAACTAATAAATGAATAAAATCTTAAAAAAAAAAAAAAAAACATCAAAAGAATCTCTAGGTTTTTCTGGCTTTAAGGCTCAAGCTTTTCCTACCAACCACTCTGCACCAAAACCTTTTGCAGGATACTCAGACACAGGAGGATGATTTCCACCCAAGGGAAATACCAACAAGGGGTACAAACCCACAAGAAGGGGAACAGGGCAGCCAATCAGAGAAGCCACAGCTTCCTACAACATGCCAACAAACTATTTTCAGAAGAGGCACCATGGCCTTATTCCATGTTTGTACCATTTCTATCACCATAAATAATATTCAGGCTGGAAAGAGCCAAGCACAATTGCTAGAAGCAAGGTGAAATGCAAAACATCTGAAGACGTGCAAAGGAGTCAAAATTCTAGAAGCCAAAAATGTTGTGAGCCACTTTAGAGGATCACAAAAAGAAAAAAAAAAAAGAAAGAAAGAAACAACAACCAAAACAAAACAACACAAAGACCCAGGAGATGAAGATCAGGCAAATACTAATTATTTAAAAGAATAGAAAAATGGCAAAGGTTCTCTGTGACGATAGGATGCTGTCTGGACTCTGCAGGAGGAAGGCAAGCCCAGATTGTGTGCGAACAGGAGGAGCAGCTTCATCTCCCGTCCCTCCGGGCTCCTTCTCTGCATGCTGTTGATAGCAACGTTTCTGTAGCTATTTGCACTCCTCCTGCTGTGCCAGGCCTCCTCCGTTTCCCTCTTGCTGTTCCTCTCACTGGAATGTCCTTCTTCTCTTTCTATTCATTCTTTCAGACTCAGCTTAGCAACTACTTCCCTAGGGAAGGATCCCCCGAACGGCAGGTGTCCCCCCACCCACCCGCTCCTATGGCGCTGGTGACAGTGACATAATCTGCTCCGGTACCAGCCTCCCCACTAGTCCATCCTCCGCTCCCCCATGGCCCCATCCTGGGCTATGCATCTCTCTACTTGCAGGGCCGCTTTCGGGGCTTCGGACTCTGCAGGTGCACAGTGAGTGTTTGCTGTAGTCTTACAGAGCTGTTCTGGAGTTGATTATTCTATGTGGCTGGTGAATGCCAAGAAAACGAGGCAGCGGGGTGACAGTCTTCCCGAGATTGCTCGGGATTCACCAATGTCCTCCACCTCCTGTCTCCACTGAGGAAGAAAGTCATGCTTTTGATTAGTTTGCCACGTTCTGACGGAGTGATATTTCCAGTGGGTATGGAGATTCTGTCACTAGCAGGTCAGACGATTTTAGGGATGGAAGCTAAAGGAATGATGGTGACATTCCCCTGTCCCATAATAAAAAAAGTGCTTTTGTCAAACATCCTCCTCAGTGATCCTTTAGCTTATGAAATGACAAGAATAAAGAGAAATGCCATCATTATTTGAGACCAGGTAAAACTGAAAAATTGAGCAGACTACTCTCTTTGAACTAATTCTGGTTAGAATATTTAAGTTTTGAGTGTCTGCTTGATGTTACAAGCAAAACCGTTGAAAATTCTATCACAGGAAACCCAGAGGTAGGGGGTTTTCAAGGCAGCTGATGTGGAAGCATCTTGAAGAGAACTCAGGGCGCGGAGAGAACACAAATTCTGTGCCCCTGACTGTAAGGTTGTGAAACTGTCCCACCTGACACCTTCATTCCAAACTGTGACTATTCTTTAAATCACAGACGAATGGAGGACGAAATATTCTGTATGAGCAGGACAATGTTCCCTCTGTACCTGTGGTCCTTCTAGAACACTGATTCAAACCCTAGGGCTGAGGGTTTCTAAACAGAAAACCCAACCTTTTTTCACACAACTATAGGGAGGCTCTCCATGGGATGTGATGTTTGGAACTCTCCTACCTTCTTCTGAGGCTTTTCACAAAATGCATTTATATTTAGTTATTGGTCTGTTACCACTAAAAATCAAACCAAACCAAAAAACTGTGATTGCTGTGAATGTCCACTGCTTGGCATAAGTCCAGCCAAGTCACATTAACCTCGTTTCTGTTAAGAGGGTGAGATTCTGGGACGCCTGGGTGGCTCAGTTGGTTAAGCGGCTGCCTTCGGCTCAGGTCATGATCCCAGCGTCCTGGGATCGAGTCCCACATCGGGCTCCTTGCTTGGCAGGGAGGCTGCTTCTCCCTCTGCCTCTGCCTGCCTCTCTGTCTGCCTGTGCTTGCTCTCTCTAACTAATAAATAAATAAAATCTTAAAAAAAAAAAAAAAAGAGGGTGAGATTCTCAGGTATCAGTGTCAGTGGGGTGCTGGGGATGACTTCAGCTAGAGGCCCAAGAAGTAGGTAGATTGAAGCAGAGCAAGTCGGGCTCAGGAGCAGTGGGACTCCTGGAAGCATACTGATCCTGAGAAAGCGACTTTCTCTTTCTGTGACCTGACCCCTAAAAAGTAATAACAACAGCTCCCTTGGATGTAGTTGAGTGAGAAAATGTATGTGAAATGGACAGCAGGGTTTTGGGATCTCATGGCAGCCATATGAATGTTGGGGAGAATGAGAGTCTTTGGGGACAGCCCTGAGCAAAGGAAGTTGAGGCAAAGGCCAGCCAGGCCCCAAAAACCATAGCTCCAGGCAGCCTGACACATACCTCAGCTCCATTTCTCCCACGCCCAGACTTGGGCAAGTTTCACAACCGCCCTGTGCCTCAGTTTCCTTGTTTGTGACATGGGGTTAATAACAGTACCTGCACTTCATGAGGCAGTTGGAGGGAATGATTCAGGTCACAAAAGGAAAGTGTCTGGCCCATAAGGAGTCCCCAAAGATGTAGCTGCTCAATGGCAGCTGATGGGCAGGAAGGGCTGGGCAGGTGTAAGAGCATTGATGTTCTCAGCCCAGAATGTTCGGGAAGAGTTATGGTACCTGGCTCTGTTAGGGGCTGTGTGTGCAAAGGGTGGGGAGGGGGAGGTCTTTGCTTATGAGGTTGACATGAGTAGCAGAGTACGCTGCCATCTCTATCCTTCTTCAGGGGCAATCCGCTCTGCTCCCAGGACCACATTTCAAATCTTGAGAGCAAGAGGTATGGACAAGGCTCTCTCATTCTGTCCTAAGTAGAGCAGGGGCGAGATGGAAGGAGAAGCTCGGGGGTTAATGGCTCATTAAACTACCAATCACAAGAGTATTGATTATTGGAAGATGTCAACTCAGAGGACTGTAGCGGGTCATGGAGATGACAATACAGTGTTTATTATGCTCGCCGAGAGCACAGGCAGAGAGGAGGTGGGCACGGAAGAGGGTCCTGATGCAGTGTAGATGCTCAGGAATCATTGGCTGTGTGAAAAAATGAATGAAAAATGAAGATTTAGGAAACCTTCAATAGGCTAAATTATAGGTCAAAAACCTAGAGGCAGTAGAAAGGGGATACATGTCAAGCTTTGCCAAATATTTTACCTCATAGAAAGAAATGCAACAAAGATTCGGGAGATGTCTCAAGGACAAGCTTAATACATAGTCATGTGATGTGACCTACACAGTATAGACTTGAGACATATTAGGAAGGTCAGAGAGGAGACAGACCCCCTGGAGCTAGCCAGGGCCAAGCTCATGGAGCCCTGCCTTCTTCCATGTTTGGACAATGCTCCTAACAGGAGGCCCACTGATGCTCTGGGTGGTGCAAAGGCAGAACACCATGATTGTCTGGAAACTCTACCACAGGGGAAGCAACTCAGCGGACTGATCATTCTTCACCTGGAAAAAGAAAGAAGACTTAGGGGCATTTTAAATAGAGACTATTTAAAATGTGAAGCGCCATCAAGCAGATGATGAATTAGCTTTCTTATTAAACAGAGCATGTACATATTGAATGTCTCTATGTACGAAGTACTCATCAGACAAATAGGGACTGCTCACCGCTTCTGTGCCAGGCACTGTCCTAGACGCCTAGATGGGCAAGGGTCTCTGCCTTCATCAAGCGGGCATGGAATGAATAATGGGAAAGACAGCCAATATGCAGGTCAACAGAGAATAATTTCTGGAAGGATCTAAGTGTATGTGTGCCTTACACATTTGCCTTCAAAGGCAAGGATCTAAGTGTATGTGTGGATCCTTCAAAGGAAGGATCTAAGTGTATGTGTGCCTCACACATTTGCCTTCAAGTCTAGTAGGATATGCTGCTTCTTCGTGGTTCCGTTAATGAGATAAAGATAGATTGTAATTCAATAAGAGGAAGAAATTTCTCCCAATAGAGCATGGACTCTGTCAAAAAGTAGTAAATTCTATCACTGGAAACGTGAAAAACAAAACCTATGTTGCTATCTTTTAGGGCTGTTGTGGGGAATTGCTGAGTATGAGTTAAAAATGGATCAGTGGTCCCAAGAACTTTGGATTTCCTAGACCAGTACAATTGAAAACATGGCAGGTGGGAAGACAGAATCACCGAGTTTTTATATTCCTAAGTACATTAATAGAAACCCTCCTATTATTAACATCTTCTCATTAAAGAAAGGTCATTTTTAAGGACTTACAAAGAAAGAATGACACAATATCAGAATAAAAAGTTCTCTAAGTAAATTTGGTTGTATTAAAATTTCATAACATTGGCCTTACTTTTCTAATTTTGCAACAGACCATCAAAAATCTTGTCAGCCTGAAGTAGTCCAGAGCCTGGAATTTGAAAACAGAACCAGATGACCTTGAAATTCTTCCTAATAGTTTTCCAATGACTATGCCCTACCACAATTTAGTCCATTTGTTTAAGCGTGGGGTTTTCAAGATGATGTCTGTGAATTTAAAGCCATGGCTCAAACGAGGTATAGGAAAGCTATTAAACTTTCAATTTCGACTCCTATGACAATGGAGATAATAACATTACTGACTTGTGCTGTAAGAATTCACTGAGGGGCACCTGGGTGGCTTAGTCGATTAAGTGTCTGACCATGGCTCAGGTCATGATCCCAAGGTCCCGGGATCGAGTCCCTCTTGGGGCTCCTTGCTCAGCAGGGAGCCTGCTCTCCCTCTCCCTGTTGATGCTTTCTCACTCGCTCACTCTCTGTCTCTCATAAGTAAATAAATAAAATTTTTAAAAAATCCACTGAGATAATGCAAACAGAGCACTCAAGGCAGCAAGTGGAATACAGTAATTGTTCAATAAAAACATAGCAACTGCCCCTTTTTGTCAGATCTTGTGTCCCAAATGGTGAGGTAAGGGGCATTTCTTAGGGATAATGGGGTCAGTACACAGCATTTTCTAAGTACTCAAATTTCGCATGAAGAAATAGGTCGCCTTGTGGTGCCTGGTGGCTCAGTGGTTGAGCATCTGACTCTTGATTTCAGCTCAGGTTATGACCTCAGGATCATGAGATGGAGCCCCAGGGCTGGCTCCGTGCTGGGCATGGAGCCTGCTTCGAATTTTCCCTCTCCCTCTGCCCCCCTCCTCCCACCGCTCACCCCTACTTGCGCATGCACACTCTGTCTCTCTTAAAGAAAGGAAGGAAGGAAGGGAGGGAGGAAGGAAGAAAGAAAGAAAGGAGAAAAGAAATAAATCGCTTTCTTTAGCATGTATACTTGAAATCCTGCCCCCTATTGCCAGGGAAGCAGACAAGCATCACAGCTGGTTCCTAAAAGGATGGTTTTTTCTTCCTCCTCCATGTTATTCATTTCCCTAAGCTCCCACCTCCGCCTTCTGTTGTCTACCTTCTCTGGCACTTACTGAATGCCTGACCCCTTACTACTTTGTTTCTTGCCTCTTGGAGCCTCTTCCATATTCTTTTTTTTTTTTTTTCTTTTTCTGCTTTATTTTAGCTTATCTTTATTTGTCGAGTTTGTGGTGGTTGGTGGAGCCTCCTACATTCTCTCTTCCACCTGCCTGTTTTCTCCCCAGTCTATGAGGGGCAATATGGCTACCCCTCAGCTCTCCTCTGCTCTGCCTGCTGCCACCCCCAGCGTGGCCAACACGATTAGCAAGCTTCCAAAGCAAAGCAACAACTCTCGCTCCCTTTCTCCGGTAGGCAATGGAACGTGTCTGAATGCTGAGGAAATGCAGGTTCTTAGGCTTTTGAGCTCAAGTCCGAAAGCTAAGTGACACGCAAGATGACTTATGTTTGAAAGCTGAGCCACCAGTCAGCCCTCCAAGGCTCATGCTTTGTGACAATACCTTGCAGTGTCTATGCAAAAGGATACATTGTTCTAACAATAGCTAATGCTTCTCTTGTTTGGTAAGGAAGTGATACTGTGCTGTTATAAACAGTGATTAGATTTAAGTCCTTGACAGGTGCTGAGCACCCTTGAATTCAAGAACTCAGTTCGTCAGCAGCAGCAGTCAATCTAGACAAAAAAGTGCCAAAATAAGGTCTTTAGACACAGGTCTTAACTGACAGACGTCAGTGGAGCGTCCATGATTTGGCGTTTGCGTAAATTAAAGTGTGCTGAATAAGTCCTGTATTACTTTTCATTAGTGCCCATGCCAGGTCCACATTCATGACTTAGTTCAAAATGCAGCTGGGCGCACTAGAAGGAGAGAAGCGTGGTGCGGTATAATTCCTGAAAACAGTCCAATGGATAAAAAACTGGTCCCAAAGTTAAGACATTCAGAATCATGCTGAGATTTCTTATTATAGATGTGGGTTATGTAGAACTGGTTCTTCGGGATCTTAATAGGTAAGTGGAAGTTCCTCCCTGTCTGAGATACTGTTAGAGGCTATTTTTCTTGCTCTTTTAAATCTTCTCTATAAAAAGTAGGTCACATGGCTTGTGGGATACTGTAAGACCTTTTGCTTTTATCCTTAGTGAAATGGAAGCCCGTGGAGTGCTGTGAGCAAAGGGGAGAGAGGATCTGCCTTACCTTTTAAACAGGACCTCTCTCCTTCTTGTGTGGGGATCAGAGCAGAAAAGGAAGACTATTTAACAGGCAATGGCAATAATCCGGGTAAGGGATGATGGTGGCATGGAGGTCATGATCTCAGGGTTATGGGATTGAGCCCCATGTCGGGCTCCATGCTCAGTGTAGAGTTCGCTTAAGATTCTCTTTTTCCTGGGGCGCTTGGGTGGCTCGGGGGGTTAAAGCCTCTGCCTTTGGCTCAGGTCATGGTCCTAGGGTCCTGGGATCGAGCCCCACATCAGGCTCTCTGCTCAGCAGGGAGCCTGCTTCCTCCTCTCTCTCTGCCTGCCTCTCTGCCTACTTGTGATTTCTGTCTGTCAAATAAATAAATTCAATTAAATTAAAAAGATTCTCTTTTTCCCTCTCCCTCTATCCCTCCCACCCCACCCCACACATGCTTGCTCTAGCTCTCAGATGAATACAGAAATCTTAAAAAAACAAAAAAAACAAAAAACGGCAATAAATGAATTCCCTCATAGACTGGTTGTGCTTTGCAAGAAAAAGGGAAGAGTCATCAATGACTCCAAGACTTTGGGCCTGAACAACTAGAAGGAAGAGTCGCTATTTCCTGAGATGGGGAACATCTGAGAGAAATAAGTTGCCAGGGGTGGTGATAGGGTGGTGGTAGGATGGATCATGAACCTGACATGATAGGGAAAGTCTGAGAGGCCTTGACATAAGTAGGGACACCAAGGATCAGATAAAGATCCAAGTTGGGATCTCAGAGCAGAGAGACAGGTCAGACCCATGGATTTGAAAGCCATCACTGTGTCCATGGTCCATACACCGTGAGAAGGGATGGGGCTCGGGAGAGAAGAAAGGTAGATCCAAGGCTGAGTCCTGAGCACTTTCACTTGAGGTTGAGGAAAGGAAGAAAACTCAGCAAAGGAACAAGCGCAGGCCTCAAGTAAAGTAGAATCCCAAAAACCAGACGGAGAAAACGTTGCAAGAAGGAAGGATCAGCTGTGTTAAAGGCTAAGCTCTTAAATACATGAAAAAAAATTATATATGGAATCAAATTCTTTTACTCTCCTCAAAATAAAATATATCTAATATTAATTACACATTTCAAATAAAAATCGCAAGGCTAATTCTTCGATACCCCTATGCCGGACTACTTCAAACACCTTTAATAACCCATAACTACAAATGAAATTGATGACAAGATGCATCCCTAAGGCTACAGAGACGGACTTCTTTCATCACATCTCTGCTTCCTTTAGCATCTTCTGTGGGTTGTACAGTCATTTTTCCAATTGAGGAAGAAACATTTCCCTTACTGGAGATGCCACATTCCCTGGGTCAAAGACTCAGGACTGTGACACACTTCTTGATCAGTCAAATTTAGTACCAAGATGTGGGATCTGAGCACTGTGTTTCAAAGCCCATTCTGCCCAGATTCCAGATGAACAAGATGGTTCCTTTCTAATTTTTTTCTTCTGTGTGCTATGTCAGCAGGGTCCCTATGCCCAGTTCTTCCAGCTAGAGTTTGTTTCATATATTTCCTGGAATATATTTCTAGTTATGCCTTAGACCATTTTTTTAATCATAAGCTTACTTCAACGTTTTATTGCCTAATTTAGGTAGAAGAAATTCTGTACTTCTAACCAAGTGGCAGCCAGTTTCTTCTCCCCACCTCAATTAGATTCACCAAATGTCTTTGTTCCCTGATTGAATTCCACATGCTCTCCCTGCTCTTCTCGTCTGGATCTTGGCCATAGTTTTAGAATCACTTTTATTAGCAGGAGAATATTAAATTGAGGGTCTGTGGAAGCATTAGAACCAAGAACAGATTGGATTTCTTTATTCCAGCACATAACACTGAGGGTTACTGCCACGGGGTTTGTTAAAATGGGGTTCGGAACCATAAAGGAGGCACAGCTTACCCTTGGTTAGCTGTGAGGACACCACACAAAAGAGCTACAGACCCAGAGATGCAGGCTAGAGGAACCATAAAGGACAGTCCAAAACACCTCAGTGGTTCAAAAGACATTTACTTGGCACCTTGGCATGGAGTCAATGCCTGTGCTCCCCCAAAATTCATATTCTGAAACCATACCCCAAAGGGATGGTATTAGGAGATGGGGTCTTTGGGAAGTAATCAGGTCAAGAGGGCGGAACCCTCATGAATGGGATTAGTGTCCTTTTAAGGACAAACGTAAGAATTTGCTCCATCTCTCTGCTGTCCACCATGTGAGGACACAGTAAGAGTACGACCATCTGCAAATCAAGAAGGGGACCCTCGCCAGACACTGGATGTGCCAGTACCTTGATCTGGGACTTCCCAGCCTCCAAAACTTGTTGGCTGGTTGGCCATCCAGTCTGTGGTATTTTGTTCTTGCAGCCCAAGCTAAGACAACCCACCATCTGCCTGGCACTGGGCTGGACGCCAGGCAGGACTGAGATGCAGCAGTTTCCACGGGCAGGACTGAGCTGGTCCATTACAGCTGTGTCTATACTGATTGGTCAGTCATCGTTCCACACAGGCTATTACATGGACAGTATACCCTGATGCTAGAGGTACTAAAGTGAACAGGATACATTTCTGTCTTTGAGGGATTTTTGTTTGTTTTAATGATTTCCAAGAGACAGCTCTCCCTTCCAATCTCAGTTACAGCAACCTGGGTTGCCAAAGTAAATAGTAACGTTGGATACACTTTCTAGGCCTGTGAAGTTACTCTAACAAAAAATACCCGAGTACAACTTACGTAAGTACACTTATGTCACATTCTAAAACTGACAAAATTATAGAGATGGGAAACCGATCAGTGGTTGAAAAGGGTTGGGGGTCAGGGGAGGCCAGAAAGGATCACCCATGGGAGCTCCCATCTGGTGACGGGACAGTTCTCTACAGAGATTGTGGTGGGTACACAAATCTCTACAAGTGAGAACATTTCATAGAAACACACACACACACACACACACACACACAGACCCTACAGTGAACATATGTAAAATTGGTGAGAGCTGAGTAACCTCTGTAATCTAGTATAATCCCAGTGTCAATTTCCTGGTTTTAACAATATACCTTAGTTAAGCATAATGTTACCTTTGGGGAAAGCTAGAGAAAGGGTACGTGGGATTTCTCAGTGCTGTTCTGCAACTTCTTAGGAGTCTATAATTATTTCCAAAAAAGGTAAGAAAAAAGTAACGTATTCATTCATTCATTCATTTGAGACAATAATAATAGACCCTTTATACGTAAACAAATTGATGTCCTATGATATTAAAAAAAAGTTTCCATTTTAAGTCAACCCTTCTGTCCCAAAGTACCAATAATGAACAAGTAATTTTTGGTGATCACCTAAGCCATGCATCCTTATCTAGCTATGAGTTATCAATGTCATATCTTTATATAACATAATTGATTCATAAAATTAGTATATGCACAAATCTTTTAAATTTTGCTTTCTCTTTCATATAGAAGGTCTCATACTAGGAAAATATCCTACGAGTAAATAGGCTCATTATTTACATGCAACAAAACTTAGGAATAAGTACATTTATCACAGCATAGTTTATGATGGCAGAAACCTGGAAATAATATAAATATTCAATTAAGAACATTCTGACAGACACCCAGAATTGACAGGTTGAAGGCAATCAAAATGTTATTATGGAAGAATACTTAGTAATCTGGGAAGCTGCCCTCAATGTTTGGCTAAGTGAAAAAAAGCCCTTAAATAGGGTAAGAACAGTATGTATACAATGTATTTGCAGAGGGAAACAAGAGATATTTAAATGTTAGTGGTGATTTTTCTCTGTGTGATGGCATTACAATGGTTCCTTTACTTTTTTGAATTACTTCAATTTTCTAAAATGTCTACAGTGAATATTTATTACGTTTGTAACAAGTGTAAAATGAAAAAAAAATAATGCATATACTAAACCCAGTTCTGTATAAACCAGTGTTTTTCAACTGTGGTGAGTGGCTAGAATTCCAAAGATGCATTCAAAGTGGTCTGTGACTACGATTATGAAAATTTTCAGTGTGGTGTTTTCATTAAGATGACAAACTTAACATAGTGATGTAGACATATTTTGGATAGTCTGGATGATCATGGTGTATTAGAGATGACCAGTGCCCATTTTGCATTTATTTTTAGGTCTGCAACATTGACAAATGCTACTTCTCTAATTCTCACAGATTAACGAAAAAAGAAACAGAGTCAAATGTAACAGGCAGCTATATTTACAGTATTACGGTCAAATGAATTTTCAGCTTGTAAAGGCCACGGCCCACTGCACAGATTAGGGTTTGCAGAATTTCCAACAGAGAAAGTCCTAGAGAATACCAGGCATGGAAAACTCGAAAGAACTTGTGTCCGCATCCAGTACCCCATTCACAATGTGATCAGTGATTAAACTATAGCAAAGAGTATCATCAGTCGCACTAAATTAACCAGTGTTTTATAGCCCTTGTTTTTAGTTTTTTATTGTATTTGATGCTTTGGCCTATGTGAAAGCAATAAGCATAGGGATTTTGTGCCTATTTATTTGATTTTCTGGTGCCAATTTTAAATACAGTTTAAGACATTGCATTTTCCACTTACAACACAGTGCCTATAAAGTGAAATGCTTATTTCCTTTCCCTGTGCACATATTCCATATTTAAGGATGAAGAATGCCCAGTTTATTTGCTATAGCAGCTCAACTCTAAAACTGCCACGGAAATTGCTACAAATTTGGGTTCTAACATTGATCAAATGGAGCAATGCTAGACCTCTTCTCAGGTTGGCTTACCCAACCTCTTCAATGGTGGGCCCAGGGGAGGCAGCACCAGAGGGAGGGGCTCTACCCTCAGGAAGCCCATAGGCATTCCTCCTGGCATGCCCTGCACTCTGGTACAGCTCGGTCAGGACAGGGATACACACTTTCTCCAGCTCTTCCTACTGACATTAAGATTCTTCCTTCTCGGGGCACCTGGGTGGCTCAGTGGGTTAAAGCCTCTGCCTTCGGCTCAGGTCATGATCCCAGGGTCCTGGAATCTAGCCCCACATCGGGCTCTCTGCTCAGCAGGGAGACTGCTTCCCCTCCTTTCTCTGCCTGCCTCTCTGCCTACTTGTGATCTCTATCAAATAAATAAATAAAATATTTTTTAAAAAAAGATTCTTCCTTTTCTGCAGTCCGGCTCTTATCAAGGCAGTTGGAGACTCCATTTATCAAGAATCTTCTGTCTGTCCTCATTATTGACTTTACCCTGAAGTTTTCATCTTCAACAGTTGCTTTCATGTTGACTGGATAAGATTCAAGTGCGTTTCTGGAAGACACCTTGTCCCACTGCTTGTCCTCTTCTGCTTTGTACTTCTTAGCTCCCTGAACCGTCTGCTCAATGCCTTCCTTGCTGAAGCAGCCTTTGCCACTAGTGCTAATAATCTCGTTTTCTTTTCCTGAACTCTTATCCAGAGGAGAGACACTAAAGATGCTATTAGCATTAACATCAAATTGACTCCAACAGAGGGAGCGCCACGGGGGGTGGGAGGTATGCCTGTATTGCCAACTAGGTTGTTGTCCATGGTTATGGCACATTCCCATTCATAAACCTGAACCAGCACACCAGGCTGGTTGTCAGAGTAGGTAGGAAAAGTCCTCATCTGTGTGGTAGCAATGGTAGTACTGCACTTGATGAGGACACTCGTGACTTTTCCAACAGTTTCAAAGCCAAGAGAAAGAGGAGTGACATCCAACAGCAGGGAATCCTGAACATTTTCAGATTTGCCTCCAGAAAGGATGGCGGTCTGGACAGTTGCACCATAAGCAACAGCCTCATTAGGGATGATACTCTTACTCAGTTCCTTTCCATTGAAGAAGTCTTGCAGAAGTTTCTGAATCTTGGGGATATGGGTAGAACCACCCACCAGGACAATATCATTGTCAAGCTTTGACACTTGTCAAGCTTGGCATCCCAAAGGGCTTTCTCTACAGGGCCCAGGGTGCCACGGAACAGGTCAGCATTTAATTTTTCAAATCAGGGACAAATCATAGAGGCATGGAAGTCATGTCCTTCATACAGAGAATCAATCTAATACTGGCCTGGGTGCCAGAAGACAGTGAATGCTTAGCATACTCGAAAGCAGTCTGGAGGCGAAAAATCGCCCTCTCATTCTTATGGATGTTCTTTTATGTTTGCACTTGAACTTTGCAATAAAATGGTTGACCATTCAGTTGTCAAAGTCTTCTCCACCTAAGTGGGTGTCTCCCGCTGTCGATTTGACCTCAGAGATTCCATCTTCAATGGCGGGGATTGAGACATCAAAAGTGCCACCTCTTAAGTCAAAGATGAGCACATTCCTTTTAGCTCCAATCTTTCTGTCTAAGCTTCTGTGATTTCCTTCATCTTTGTCAAAACCACAGAGGACATCTCTTCTTTCCCTTAGACCTTGGGCCTGCCGGCATCATTCACACCATCACGAAAGGCCAATGCTTCAGATCAGATTGGACAGAAGCATCATTGAATCTGTGTCCAATCAGGCATCTGACATCAAAAACTGTGTTGGGGGGGTTCATGGCAACTTGATTCTCTGCAGCACTGATCAATGGTTTGGTGGTAGTAAAGACAATGGAACTTGGAGTGTGCAGTCTCCCTGATTGCTGGCAATTATTTCCACTTTCCCCTGCTGGAAGACACCCACACAATCTCGGTGCCAAGATCAATGCCAACTACAGGTCCCTAAGAGGTGGCTGCTTCCATGTGGGCTCTGCTCAGTTTGCAAAGAAAACAGCAATCTGGAGAGCTAGCACGTGGCTCAATGAGATCCTGTTGCCTATCGAGTTTTGTGCTGTATTCACTTAAGGACCATACTGTGAAATAGTAAATTGAAGTCAAGAAAATCTTGTTCTTTTTAGAAGTGCCTGCACACTTCCAGGCACTTCTAAAAGTCCAGGTTTGAGAAGCACTGTTCTAGAACCAAAAAGGCTCCCCACGCACGAACGCAGTAGCTTTAGAAGCAACATAAACTCAGGACACTGAGAGGTCCCTTCATCTCGTGCACCGATGCTCCTAACAGCATGTCACAGAGAAAGGGATCCAGCTCACAAGCTGGTGGCTGTATTATTTGGAACCTCAAATAGATTTTTCTTACTCACAGAAATTATATTAAAAATTATGCTGGGATCCCAGAGGAGTTGACCAAAGTCCTTTTATTTATTTTGTAATGATTTTATTTCTTTATTTGAGAGAGAGAAAAAGAGAGAGAACATGAGAGAGACAGAGAGAGAACATGAGAGAGACAGAGAGAGATCATGAGCAGGGGGCAGAGGGACGGGGAGAAGCAGACGCCCTGCTGAGCAGGGAGCCCGATGTGGGACTCGAACCCAGGACCCTGGGATCACGACCTGAGGCAAAATGTTGATGCTTAACCGACTAAGCCACCCAGGTGCCCGACCAAAGCCCTTTTATAAATCTTTTTTTTTAAGGATTTTACTTATTTATTTGACAGAGAGAGAGAGATGACAAGTAGGCAGAGAGGCAGACAGAGAGAGAGGGGGAAGCAGGCTCCCTGCTACACAGAGAACCCGACATGGGGCTCGATCCCAGGACCCTGAGATCATGACCCGAGCCAAAGGCAGAGGCTCAACCACTGAGCCACCCAGGTGCCCCCAAAGCCCTTTTAATATAAAATGTTCCTGGGCCAGAAAGAATGTTGTGTCCTGGGGTCCATTTTAAAAGACAAGTTTTCCTTTCCTTTTTTATTAGACCAGGAAACATTTTATAGCAGAGGTTTGGGGCTACCTGTCCTTATCTTCTGCTTCATTCTAGCACTACCTCTTCCCCAAATCTAGCAACTCTTCCTCTAAAAATATTCCCTGCTCCAAAACAAGTGCTCTCATACACAAAATCACCCATAAGTTTACAAATAGCTTCACATGGCCTGTCTTCCTGACTCCTCATATCACAGAAGCCTGATAAATAAGCATTAAAATTGTCATTTTATGGAGAGCAAAACTCAGTTTCAGAGAGGTCGAGAAGCATTCTTGCGGGCAGACAGCTAATAACAAAGTAGGCCTGCAGTGTAAGTGTTTGAGTCCAACTCCCGGAGTTTTCTCCTCCGATCTCTGATAACAACTCACAACTGTTTTTCTTCCCTAGATCCTTAGAAGGGAAAAAATGTTTAACAAAAATTGCTTCAAAATGGCTAATAAACCCTTCACTCTCTAAGATATCTGCATTTTCAAAGCGGAGAGCCCAGCTGCCAAATCTGCAACTTGGAAAAAGATGTATTGTTTCCCAGGGTTGACAATTACCACAAACTCTGTGGTTTAAGACAACAGAAATACATTCTCTCACAGCTCTCTGAAAGCTAGGGGCCGGAAGTCGAGCTGTTGGCTGAGTTGGTTCTTTCTGGAGGTTCCAGGGACAGTCCTCTTCTATGCCTCTCTCCTAGCCCCTGGGGCTGCTGGCCATCCTTGGTGTGTCTTGGCTTGTAGACACAACACTCTGATTCCTGCCACCATGTTTCTCAGCCTCCCCTCCCCTCACCACTCTTCTCCTCTCCTCAGGACACTTGTCATTGAACTTGGAGCTTACTTTAGTCAAGGATGATCTTACCTTGAGATCTTCAACTTAATTATATTTGCAAAGACCCTTTTACCAAATAAAGTCCCATTCACAGGTGCTGGATGGACTTATCTTTGGGGAAGCGGCACAGTTCAAACCAGTACACAAGGGCAACTGCAAAGTGAACTTTCTCCGTCATGGAATACGGAGGCAACTCAGTAATCCTCTACCCCACCAATTATTTCCTAGCCAAAACAAAATCCTGCATCTGGAAATTCCCTCCAGGCTCTGGATCCCACCTCTAGTCTTTGGTTTTCCATGTTTCTGTATTCTGCCTAAACTGGAGTTTCCCTTTTTCCTTGCCCATTTATAATCGCCTCCATTGGGAGGCCTGCCTGGCTTTCACTGATGTCTCTACCTGGCACGGTCTTCCACTCTCCTTAGCATTTACTAAAACCCACTGAGTCCAGGCCTCCTGGGAAGCTCATTCCCCACTCCCTCTCATCCTCAACTACCATTTATCTTGGACCAGAATGTTAACACTGGGGAGATATAACTGGTTGTTCTTAGAGGTGAGGGCAGCCTGGCCCCGTGCCTGGGAGTCAGTATCTCTTATTAGTTCCTGAGAGTTGTTGCTTTTCACTGCTTCCTTCTCTTGCCCCTGCCCTCACATTAGCATCTACTTCTGTGGCCTAGAAATCCCAGGGCATTTTCCATGCCCCACCACAGGTAGGGGAGACCTAGGGTAGGGCTCCCATGTCTACTATCTCATAGCAGTGGGGGGACAAGGTGGTACTGGAGAAAGAAAAAAAAAATACTCAAGAAAAAAAATGACCAATATTTGTAAGAAAAGAAAGGCTTCCTTCCGCCTTGGACCCTATTCTCTACAGCAGACAGTGCTTCTTCTTTTTTTAAAATATTTTATTTATTTATTTGACAGACAGAGATCACAAGTAGGCAGAGAGGCAGGCAGAGAAAGAGGAGGAAGCAGGCTCCCCACCGAGCAGAGAGCCCGACGCGGGGCTCGATCCAAGGACCCTGGGATCATGACCTGAGCCTAAGGCAGAGGCTTTAACCCACTGAGCCACCCAGGTGCCCCGCAGACAGTGCTTCTTAAAATATACCTTCCACTTAATCAACTGAGCCCCCCAGGTGTATGCTAAATGAAATAAGTCAATCAGAAAAAGACAATTATCATATGGTTTCACTCATATGTGGAATATAAGGAATACCGCAGAGGATTATAGGGACAGGGAGGGAAAACTGAAGGGGAAGAAATAAGAGAGCGAGATAAACCATGAGAGTCTGGACTCCAGCAAACAAACTGAGGGTTAAGGAAGGAGTGTTGAGTGGGGGGATGGGATAACTGGGTGATGGGGATTAAGGAGGACATGTGATGTGATAAGCACTGTTGTTATATGCAACTAATGAATCATTGGACATCACATCAAAAACTAATGATGTATTATATGTTGGGTGATTGAATTTAAATATATATAATAAATTAAAATTTAAATTATTAAATTACTAATTATAAGTTAATTCAATTATTAAAATTAAAATTATTAAAAATAAAAAATAATTGATTATATATGTCTATCTGTATCTATAGATATAGATATACCTCCTCCATTGACCACCCGAATGAGAACCACCCCTGATAGTGGTTAAACACGCACCCTTCTTTTTTTTTTTAAAGATTTTATTTATTTATTTATTTGTCAGAGAGAGAGAGAGAGAGAGATCACAAGTAGGCAGAGAGGCAGGCAGAGGTGGAGGAAGAAGCAGGCTCCCTGCCACGCATGGAGCTCGATTCGGGACTCAATCCCAGAACCCTGGGATCATGATCTGAGCCTAAGGCAACGGCTTAACCGACTGAGCCACCCAGGCGCCCAACAAGCACCTTTCTAAGCCCGGTTCCAGGCCACTATAACAGAACCTCCGGGAATGGACCCAGAACTGTTTTTTAGCAAGTGTCCTAGTGTTTACTCTTATACGCTAGATTCTGAGAACCACCTCCCAGTACAATCACAAGTACACAGCACAGCCATGCCGGCATTAAATCAGGCAAAGCTGTTCCCTCACAGAGCCCTTCCTGCAGCATGACAGTGTCCATAGGTTCGCATTAGACCCTCAGGGCTCCAGAATCACCTTTCCTCCTCTGTTCTTCCCACCTGGGCAGGAACCAGCCCACCATCTGCTCTCTTTCTGCTTCCTGTTTGGGGACTGTGTCTCCCATCCGTATTACTGGGCCATTTTCAGTGCTCCCAAGCGTCTCCTGACAGTCTGAATCTGGAAAGGAGGTAGAAATTTGGGTGCCTTTCTCCATGAGCTCTCCTTGTCCGAGGCATTAAGTGCAGAGAGAAAAGAGCACAGCAAGAGACCCCCCGAGACCTTTCCCCAGGAGGGAATGTGCCTGCTTGAGTCTAACTTGCGTTGTGCAGGAGGCTGGCCTGGGCTGCCTCCGTCCCAGTGGGATCCGGTGAGTTTCAAAGTCACTGGTGAATTGTGCAAGCACAAGCAGTTGGTGTTAATTTCATTTCTGCCCTAACATTTCCCATAAGCTTTCCGAATCCGCTGCAACCGTTAACATATCTTCAGTTACATGGCAAACTGCTTTCACTGTCCGTATACAGGAATTCACTGGTCAATGAAAATTCTAACAGTGAAATCAGAGGTCTTTCTTCCATTCCCAGGAGAGCTCCGGAGAGGTAAGACGCCTGAGCTTTCACCCTTATCATGAGATAGCAACAAGCATTTCCCATCAAGCCCCTGGAAACCCGAGGCTTCCGAAAGGCCAAGCAGAGGCTGGGCTGCAGCGCTTGATGAGCGGGGCTGAAGGCAGAGCTGGCTGCCCAACAGTCCAGATGGCAGCAGCAACCACACAGCGTGTCTGAGCCTATGTATGGAGGCACATATACATACATGCAGAAGAAAGCTCTTAAAAACAGTGCTTGTTATTTGGGAAAATAGGTAATGTGGCCACTAGCCTGTTAGGAGTGAATGTTACCTGAGGAGCTCAAGTAGCAGAAGTTTGAGTATAAAACCCCAAAGAGCTAGATTCAGCTCACCAACAAGCATGTGGTTACTGAGCATTTATTATGTGGGAAAAAAATATTTTACGTGTGTTGTGTGTCTAGATGTGTGTGTGTGTTGTAACAAAAAAATAATTCTGCGGGGCCTGACTGCTGGGTAGTTCTCGACCTTGGATGTTTAGCTTTTCCAAGGCCTGCTGGCTAGATTTGGGTTACTGGGATGTGCCATTAAAGGGCAGAACCTAGGGGCGCCTGGGTGGCTCAGTGGGTTAAAGCCTCTGCCTTCGGCTCAGGTCATGATCTCAGGGTCCTGGGATCGAGCCCCACATTGGGCTCTCTGCTCAGCGGCGAGCCTGCTTCCTCCTCTCTCTGCCTGCCTCTCTGCCTACTTGTGATCTCTGTCTGTCAAATAAATAAATAAAAATCTTTAAAGGGCAGAACCTAGAATATATTTTTCACTCCCATCTACCCTCACCTGCTCCCACACTATTTAAAACAGAGCTTCCCACGAAGTGAGTTATTAACAGTAGCAAAAGTTTGGCATGCACAAAAAAGTTTACCAAAAACTCCCAAGATCATTGAACATAGAGAGCAAGTGTTCTGGGCCTCTGAGGTGGGGACTGGCCACCTGGCATTCGTGTTTTGGGGAGGGATGGGGCGGGGAGGCATAAGCTTTGAGCGGATGTGATTTCTCTTTTGGTCACAGACCATGCTGCTTGAAATATCAATCTTTAGACTTTAGACTTTCATAACCACTAAGTATTTATATCTAGGGAGCTATATAAAGATAATTTATTATGAAGTTAGTACTTTATGTTTTTTGGGATCTGCGTATTCAAGCTGTTCTTGAAACCCTACTCTTGTCAACGTTCACCCTCCGGCCAGGTCTGGAGTAAATCCTAGCTATATATCTAATTCTTAAATGTGGGTTGGAATAAATTATTCCAGAAATTGAGTACAGTCCACAAAATAAGTATACTTTTAATGTAGTTCAGAAAAAATAAGTATACTTTCAATACACTGCAATAACTGGGTGATGGGCATTAAGGAGGGCACGTGATAAGATGACCACTGGGTGTTCTACGCAACTAATGAATCACTGAACACTACATCCAAAAACTAATGATGTCCTACATGTTGGCCAATTGAATTTAAATTAAAAAAAAAAAAAAAGAAAAGTAGTTCTTTGGTACACATCAAATATATCGATTTTGAATCTACAAATTCCTTTCTAAATGTAATACAAACAAATTGTTAGAGGTTAAATGTAGCACAAGTGGAAGGCAGTTACATGGAAGGCAGGGTCTAGGAAATCTGAATTATATGACACTAGGCAGATGGTTTACCATTGCCACATCAGCTTCCCCACAGAAAGCTGTAGAAAAAAGCCTATATAACCCTTCTAAGACTGTATCACAGCTCTCATTTCCTTTTCTACATGCCAGGATAAAAGCACTTCCCTAATTCTGAGCAGTTTTCTCTTCTAAAGAAAACCAGTTATAAACTTATGAATGTATTGTCAAAATTAAGCAGTAGTTGGATGCAACCTATTTTTCGGTAAAAGATGGCATACCAGTACATTTAATCTGCCAAGAGTCATACTACTATCTTGCAACAGGCTTGGCAAATGTGGATGTGAGAGTCTCCACATATACTCGATGTAAAAAAAAAAAAAAAAAAAAGATATATTACCCAGTTTTCTCAGATAAAACCATTGCTCCAGAGGTCATTAAATTCTGGCAGATTTTTCTTGGACCGTTCTCCTTTCTTTCTTAGGGTTCAAATGTGCTTCTCAAAGGCATAACCCTTTAGTCCAGTCCTCACTGACCACTCAGCCCTCACAGGCATTAAGGATTTTGATGGGAGACCGGGGACAGCTGTTTGAGGTTCAGAGCAATTTTAGGGAAGATTGTCTATGCCCTCTTTTTGTTAATGTTTACAAATGACTCAAGAGAGAAACAGGTCCTAGTGTTCTGCTTTTAGTAGACCCTTTGCTTTAACATAAGTCGCTTGTGAACACTTTAAAAGACACATTTTACAGTTTTAGAGGCTACCTCCTTGAATGGGTTGACTATAAATTATCAGAGAACTTTCCGTGTAAATAGTAGCATTTTAATTCCTTCCACTTTATGCTTCATTCCCATCACCCTGTGTTTCAAAAAACCGGACAAGTAGCTGATGATTTCTCTGAAGTAAAAAATCACATATTTCTTTTGAAAACTAGCCATACAATTAGCTCCTGGGGGACTCAGTAACAAATACCCAAAAACCGGGTCCCACCACCTTCACTGTGTAATAAAGCTAACAGAAACCTCTAGAACGGACCCTAAAATCCTGAAGTCTGAGCTCCTGGAGCATGGCACTGAGATTGTATCGTGCCCCTGGGTCAGAAAAACATTCAGTGGTTCTTTTCCTCACCAGGTCTTGTCATCGGACTATTTGGAAAAGTACCCATAAACTCCCCCGGGGGTGGGGACACCGGCAGCGACACCGAAAGGGATAAGAACCAACAGGCAGAAACACAACACAGCAAGAGCTCCCCTCAGCACCCTAAGCATAACCAGATTTACATGAAACCAGACCCAGAGCTCATGCCGCCAGGAGTTAATGGCAGTACACACTTAATTTTTTTTTTTTAACTACATCTTTCCTTATACAGGTAGCAACCACTCAAATACAAAGATCTCAGTGGAAATGAAACTTGGATTTTTCATGAGAAACAATGAAGCTGATGATTTAAAACTTTTTAAACAGTCGCTTTGGGACACGTGGGTGGCTCAGCTGGTTAAGCCTCTGCCTTCGGCTCAGGCCATGATCCCAAGATTCTAGGATAGAGCCCCGCATCGGGCTCCCTGCTCAGCAGGGAGTCTGCTTCTCCTCCTCTCTCTGCTCTTCCCACTGCTTGTGCTCTCTCTCTCTCTCTCTCTCAAATAAATTAAAAAAAACGTTTTAAAAAACAAAAAATTAACAGTTGCTTTATCTAAGTCCCCAAGAAGAATTCCAAAAACTCTCAAGCATAACTCCCATCTTTAAAAAGTCCACATTCGAACAGTAGTAAGAACAGGAAAATAAAATAATTTGATTGTTCAGAAGAAGGAAAGCACTCTTGCTGCCAGGAACTGCTCCATGGACAGAATACTACACCTTGAACGTGAACGATTTTTTTTTTTTCTTTTTTAGGTCGGTTCCATGCCCAGTGTGGAGCCCAACACGAGGCTTGAACGCATGACCTTGAGAGCAAGACCTGAGCTAAGATCAACAGTCAAAGGCTTTACTGACTGAGCCACCCAGGCGCCCCTTGAAGGATAAAGGTTTTTTAAAAAAAATATCCATGGGGTTTAGGGGAGAGAAATCTACTTCAAGATTGATAATTGTAAAAAAAAGGGGGGGGCACCTGGGTGGCTCAGTGGCTTAAAGACTCTGCCTTTGGCTCAGGTCATGATCCCAGGGTCTTGGGATTGTGAGTCCCGCATCAGGCTCTCTGCTCAGCGGGGAGCCTGCTTCCTCTTCTCTCTGTCTGCCTCTCTGCCTGCTTATGATCTCTATCAAATAAATAAATAAAATATTTTAAAAATAAATAAATAAATAAAAGATTGATAATTATATATCACTTTATTTTGTAGATGTTAGTGTTCTATTTGGTGACAGGGTCAGGATATCTGCATTTGTCATAAGTTGTTTAGGTGATTTTATGTTCAACCGAGTCTGGAAACCCACATGTTGACCTACAGCTGTGGTTCTCCGAGTAGGGTCCCTGGGCCAGCGGCATCAAAATCAGCAGCTCCTGGGAACCCGGTGGACCCACTGAAGCCGAATCCCGAAGAGTGGGGCCTGTTGGTTTCAACTAGAAGCCCCCTGAGTGGGATGCAGCTCGGGTTTGGAGGAACACCAGGCTCCAGAGAATGGCCAGAGTCCCCAAGGTGTCTCCTCCTGCAATTCCAGGAGCTTGCAATGGATGGGTGGTTTAATAGTACTTGATGAAAAAAGTGAGCTGACCCGACGACCTTACAGAGGGCCAGACCCTCAGAAGCATGCTTCCAAAGGGAGATAGAGGAAAAAAAAAAAAAGAAGAAGAAG
>ML108738.1:19175-61784 GCA_003697995.1 Taxidea taxus jeffersonii | reverse complement strand
AGGAAGTGGAGATGCAATGGGGGTGGGGGTTAAGGTGGAAGGAAAAGGAAAAATGAAACAAGATGGGATCAGGAGGGAGACAAACCAAAAGAGACTCTTAATGTCATAAAACAAACTGAGGGGGGTGGGGGGGAGAGGGTTTGGGAGAGGGTAGAGGAGTTACATTATATGTTTAAATTTAAAAAAAG
Source organism: Taxidea taxus jeffersonii (assembly GCA_003697995.1). NCBI lineage: Eukaryota > Metazoa > Chordata > Mammalia > Carnivora > Mustelidae > Taxidea > Taxidea taxus. Next base: position 61,596 of record ML108738.1, on the reverse strand, counting down.
CTTAAATAAAAAAAAAATAAAATGACAATAAAAAAATAAAAGGATCTCTTCTGGCCTAGGTACCCATTGTTTATAGTCACAATAGCTGTCTGTCAGGGTATGGGGAATGGGATTACTAAGCATATGAATTTAACCACAGTTTGTATTGTCCTATGAGGGATAAAAATAGTCTTGAATGTAGGCACAGAAAGGGGTGTAAGTATTGATGATTGAATTTAAACTCAAGAAAGAGCGGCAGAATTAAGGAAGTGGGGGTTACAAATGCAGGGTTAATGCATTGGACGTTATTTGGGGCTAATCTTTCATTGGAGTGAAGAGAAAGAAGTAAGAATGAGGAGAGTGACATTTTTGAAGTGATATTCTAAAGGACTTGAATGGGCAATGATAAAGTCCTATGGTTTAATCCCTGCTAATGCAGGGAGGAGGGCAAGCACATTGGGGAAGACCCAGCACCTGAGGGGCTGGATTACAAAAGACCCTCTACCTGGCACTTTAGGAATTATAAGTAGGACTGGAATAGTGTTGGGGGGCGCAGGTCAGTAAAGTGGGAGAGTAAATTGTTCTCTATATTCACTTGAATATCCTAGGACATGGAGTAAAATGTCTGTGTTATAAAATACCTATTTGTTCAACTTAGAATTTTGTTTCACCTGACGTACTTTGGTTAATACAGGCTCATTTCTCACACTTGCCAAATCTGTGTAAGTTTCTCATTTGCTGAGATTGAGAAAGCAGGGCATTCTGTAAATCCGGGATGTTAATCAGATGTGACTACCTATTGATTGTAAGTTACTGCAGTGCAATGAAAGTGCACGATTATAAAAGGAGACTGGCTTCTTCTATCACTCTGAATTTCTTTCTGCACCAGAGACTATAAATTAATTTTGTCTGATTAACTGGGCAATCCATTAAATGAATTATTACCAACTCAGACTATGTTTCTAGAGGTCAACTTTAAATTAGCATCAAATGCTGCATATGTTTTCTTTCATCAGTGAAACATAAACACTGTGGAATGGAAGAACTTCTGGCCCAAAGTTAAAAAGTAAATAAAACTTTGCAATAGTTCTACTTCCTGTGGGGTGTATTTCAATATTTAAGCTTAAAACAGCCAACAAATCAAGTTAAATGTGATAGTTTCTCCCTATTGGAGGTCACAAGAAAATTTAAAACACAGAATTCTCAAAAAAAAAAAAAATACCCTATCAAAAATAATATACACAATTAAAAGTTAAGGGAAATGAAAGTACTATAGAAATTTGCCTGTATTCAATTTTTTTGACTTCTAGTTATTCTTTCAGTAATGTTTTATTTATATGGATTTGATATATGTTCAATATAGAAAAGTTAGAAAATTATAAATGATTATTAAAACTGTGTATGATCATTCTAAAGGTACTAAAATGCCATGAGAATAAAACTAAAATGTTAACATTACTAAAAAAAGAGCAAAATATTTAAATATTTTGGAGACTAGGGACGCCTGGGTGGCTCAGTTGGTTAAGCAGCTGCCTTCGGCTCAGGTCATGATCCCAGCGTCCTGGGATCGAGTCTCATATCAGGCTCCTTGCTCGGCAGGGAGCCTGCTTCTCCCTCTGCCTCTGCCTGCCACTCTGCCTGTGCTCGCTCGCTCTCTCTCCCTCTCTCTCTCTGACAAAAAAATATTTTGGAGACTATCCAACATGATACAGAGCCTAAGACTTAAGAAAAAGTTAATGAATATATTACATAATTTAAGACTCCTTCATGACCAAAAATATTAAAAATGATATCCCAAACTTGAACATAGTGAAGAAAATATTTTCCACAGTTGTAAGCCTATTTCCATTTAATAAAAATTATCTTTATCAAATAATAATTTAAAATATATAAAAACTAGATATTCAACATTAAAATATTGGTCATAATTAAATATATACAAATTTAATAGTGGGAATATACTTATCAGTTTGGCCAAAAAGTTGAGAAAGTTCTTACACAGAATTCAGCAAGATTGTATGGATATTGGCAATCTCGTTCATTATGCCTTAGCGTAAACTAATATAATTCCCTTTAGAAAACAAGGTAATACTATCATATTTATCACATGCAAATTTTATCTAGTAACTCCACTTCTAAGAATGTATCTTCCAGATAGAAATTATTACTTCTATGTGTATATAGGATATTATTGCAAGTTTTTTTAATAAAATAAAACTAGATATATATCAAATAATTAAAATTACACAGAAAGTACTATATATATATATATAAAAGTGCATCCATAACAGAATTTTAAGTAGGTGTTTTTAAACAATTATGAAGAATATATGAGATATTGACAAAGATATATTGAAAAGAAAAATATTCTGTCTAATGTGTATTATTTTTTATAAAAAATATGAAGCAGAATGTTCAACTAGGACCACCATGAGAAGCATAGTGTCATTGAAGAAAACTGGAAAAAAAAAAAAACCCTCACAAATTTGAAAATAAATGGAATCTATAGGGTAAGGCAAAAGAAACTACATAAGCACCATAGTTACATTGATAAAGTCATTCCAAAATGTATAAATTAATAATTTTGACACTCTAGCAGGTGCATCTTGGAATTTAACAGCTAAATAAAAAGCTGGTGCCTGGTGGAATGAGATTTCTTATTGTTGGGTTGGAAGTTTCTGGACAAGAAAGATGAGAAGCCTAGAGTGGTCCATGTGGCAAAGAATCAGAGTTGGAGACATTAGTAAGGATTCATATTTAGCTAAATATAGGCACAGATGACTGTAAGGGCCCATTTAGCTAGGGCAATTCCATCCGGTTAAACAAAGAGTTTGTTGTTTATACAGTAAGAACTTAAACTGTCCCTGTCCCCCTTCCCGGAGAGTGAGGCTGCGAGGCGGCAGCACCGCCCTCCCCGCAGGGGACTTATCTAAAAACAAGTCCCAGAAACCAGTCCCAGGTAACAAAGCCCAAATACAAGGGCGGTCAGGCCTGGTGGAGGTATCCAATCAGTGAGGCGCGCACACTGTCTCCCTAGCTACCAAGGTGAGTGGACCCTGCCTCTTGGGCGCCAATTCTGACCAAGGTGATAGGGTAGTTCAAATGCTTACTATGGGTAAATTGTAACTCAATTGGTCACTTATGTGTGACCTAGCCTGACTGTACAGTTTTCTCTGTGTCATTAGCCACCTGTGCGTGGCCAGGCCCAACCACATGGCCTTTGCCCTTAAAAGCCAGTCTGTAAGGCAGAGAGGGGTTGCCTCTTTGTAAGAGACAGCCCTGGCCAGTCAGTTTGATTCTTGATGCTTGGCCCGAAATAAAGCTTTGCTTGACCTTCGCTTTATATCAGTCTCACTCCTTTGATTATGGACCCAAACAATGACTACATGCAGAAATATTTGTAGCTATGTGTATATACACAGGTTAGTATACACACATAGATTTCCTTGCTTGTCATATGAGAGGGCCTAGAAAAAGAAAATGAAACCCCAATAATATGTGCTCATCTAGCTACTATATCAGGGTATCTATTATCATTCTACAGTAAATAAAAGTAGGTCTCTTTGGGAAAATAGAGGATTCTAGAGGCTGAAAAAGAAATATGCAGAATGAGCCTGGAAGATCTTGCAATCCCAGAAAGTAAGAAAGTGATGCTCATGCACATATACACACACACAGAGAATATAATGGAGTATATTGAAAAGACATAAGAAGTCCCCAATGGTTAAAGCTGAAACAATCTGAGTAGTAACATAAAGTACCAATGGATTATTAATAAAATTATGAAAAAATCATGAGTCCATGCAGATATAAATAAATAATTGAATAAACAAAAAAAATGGGGGAAAAGCCAAAACTTTCTCTTACAGAATAATTCTGAATAATTTATGTAGATACTTTACTCTCAGGAGGTGAACCATAACTCCCCACTCCTTAAATATGAGCTGTGCATATGGAAAAGGAGGATGTTTACTTGGAAAAACACAATAAACACTACCTGAACCAGGTAACTGAAGCCAACATCAACAGTGGTAAGTTGTGTTGATAATTTATACTCTTGATATGATGGAATGAATATAGCACTTTACCTCTGTGATCTTTCTTTCAAAAACACATAATAATAATAATAATAATAATAATAATAACAATTCATTTCAGAAATCCCAACTGAGAATCTTTCTGTAAAATGCCTAACTAGTATTGGTCCAAAGTGTCAAGGTTATAAAAAGAAATGAAGTCTGAGAAACCGTCAGAGCCTGGAGTTGCCTAGGTAGACCCATTGACCAAATGTAATATGTTATCTTATAAGAGGCAAAAAAAACGACACTGGGATAAACTAAGGAAATCTGAATAAAGTATGGACTATAGTTACTAATGAATTAATATATATTGTTTAATTTTACAAATGTACCGCAGTAATGTAAGTTGTTAATAATAGGGGTAATTGGGTGCAAGCTATAGGGGGACTTTCTTTACTTTCTTTGCAAATTTTCTACAAATACAAAATTGTTCTGAAAATAAAGTTTATTAAAACCTTGCTTACCTGCATATCCATATCAATAAGCCAAAAAAATTAAATAGAAGATCTTAAATGCTAAATACAAGAGCAAAATAGTAAAATTATACAAGCATAAAAAGCAAAAGCTAATGTTATTTGTCTTTGAAATAAGAATAGTGAAATGTAAATAATTATGGTGAAGTTAACCCAAAACAACAAAGCAAACACAAAGAAAACAAACAAAAAAATAAAAGTAACAATAATAAGAATGATGATATCTGGGCTCTTTCTAGAGTTTGGCTATTGAGGACACTGCTGCTATAAACATTGGGGAGCAGGTGACCCTTTAGATCAGTGTGTTTGTATCCTTTGGGTAAATACTTAGTAGTGTAATTGCTGGTCATAGGGTAGCGCTTTTGTTTTTTTTTCAACTTTTTGAGGAACTTCCATACTGTTTTCCAAAGTAGATGTAACACTTTCATTCCCACCAGCAGTGTAAGAGGGTTCCTCTTTCTCTGCATCCTTGCCAATGTTTGTTTTTTCTCCACTTATTGATTTTACCATTCTGACTGATGTGTCTCATCACGATTTTTTTTGTTTGTTTTTTTTTTAAGATTTTTATTTATTTATTTGACAGACAGAGATCACAAGTAGGCAGGCAGGCAGAGAGAGAGGAAGGAAAGCAGGCTCCACACAGAGCAGAGAGCCCGATGCGGGGCTCGATCCCAGGACCCTGGGATCATAACCTGAGCTGAAGGCAGAGGCTTTAACCCACTGAGCCACCCAGGCATCGCTCTCATCATGATTTTGATCTGTGATCTGTATTTCCCTGTTGTTGAGGGATGTTGAGCACTTTTTCTTATGCCTCTCGGCCATATGGAAAGAGCCCAGATGCTCTCTGACAGAAGAATGGATAAAGAAGATGTGGTATATAAGTCTACAATGGCATATTAAAGGATGAAATCTAACCACTTAGAGCAATGTGGATGGAACTGAAGGGTATTATGCTAAGCAAAATAAGTCAATCAGAGAAAGACAATTATCACATGATTTCACTCTTATAAGGAATTTAAGAAACAAAACAGAGGATTATAGGGGATGGATATCTATCTATCTAACTGCGTATATAGTTAGATAGATAGATAGATAGATATTTAAATTATATAAAATCAGAGAGGGAACAAACCATAAGAGACTCTTAACTATAAGAAACAAACTTAGGGTTGTTGGAGGGGAGGTGGGTGGGGGGATGGGGTAACTGGGGGAAGGCATTAAGAAGGGCACATGATGTAAAGAACACTGGGTGTTACATGCAACTGATGAACCACTGACCTTTACATCTGAAACTAATGATACACTAATTTAATTTAAATAAATGTTATTTAAATTATTTGAAGGTTACATTAACTAATTGAATTTAAATAAAATAAATGTTATTTTTATGCTAACTAAATTTAAATAAAATAAAAGAAAAAAGTTAATGAAAGAAATTAAAGATGACACAAAGAAATGGAAAAACATTTCATGCTCATGGATTGGAAGAACAAATGTTAAAATGTCTATACAACTCAAAGCAATCTCCACATTTAATGCATTTTTATAGGGATATCAAAATACCCATAGCATTTTTCCAAGAGCAAGGACAAAGAAATCTTAAAATATATATGGAACCACAAAAGACCCCAAAAAGCCATCTTAAAACAGAAAACCAAAGCTAGAGGCATCACAATTCTGAACTTCTAGTTTTATCACAAAGCTGTGGTTATCAAGACAGTATGGTACTGCTAAAATAAATAAATAAATAAATAAATAAATAAATAAATAAATAAATAAATAAATCCAGACACATAGATCAATAGAAAAAAGAGAAAACCCAGAAAAGGACTCTCAATTATATGATCAACTACTCTCCAACAAACAAAATAGAATATCCAATGAAAAAAAGAGTGTTTTTAAGAAATGGTGTTTGGAAAATTGGAGAGCCATATGCAAAAAAATGAAACTGGACTGCTTCCTCACATCATACACAAAAATAAATTCAAAATGGATAAAAGACCTAAATGTGACAGAGGAAAACATCAAAATCCTAGAGGGGAACACAGGCAGCAACCCCTTTGACCTCAGCCATAGCAACTTCTTACTAGACACATCGCTGGAGGCAAGAAAAGCAAAAGCAAAAATGAACAATTGGCACTTCATGAAGATAAATCTTCACAGTGAAAGAAACAATCAATAAAACTAAAAGACAACCTCAGGAACAGGAGAAGACATTTGCAAATGACATATCTGATAAAAAGTTATCATCCAAAATATAAAAAGAACTTATACTTCAACAGATGACCATAGGGTAAAGGAGAAAAAGAAAAAAAAGAGAGAAGCAACCCATAAGAGACTCATAACTATAGAGAACAAACTGAGGGTTGCTGAAGGAAGGCAAATGGGGATGGGCTAAATGAGTGATGGTGTCAGGGAGGGCATTTGTTGAGATGAGCACTGGGTATTATATGCAATGATGAATCACTAATTTCTTTTTTTTTTTTTAAAGATTTTATTTATTTATTTTTGTCAGAGAGAGAGAGAGAGTGGGAGTGAGCACAGGCAGACAGAGTGGCAGGCAGAGGCAGAGGGAGAAGCAGGATCCCTGCCAAGCAAGGAGCCCGATGTGAGACTAGATCCCAGGACGCTGGGATCATGACCTGAGCTGAAGGCAGCTGCCCAACCAACTGAGCCACCCAGGTGTCCCAAATCACTAATTTCTACTCCTGAAACCAATATTATACTATATGTTAACTAATTAGAATTGAAATAAAAACTTGAAACAAACAAACAAAAAGAACTTATAAAACTCAATACCCCAAAAAACATCTAATCCAGTTTTAAAAAAAAAAAAAAATGGGCAGAAGACATGAAGAGACATTTTTCAAAAAAAGACATCCAGATGGCTAATAGACACATGAAAAGATGCTCAACATCACCCATCATCAGGGATATACAGATCAAAACTATAATGAAATATCACCTCATACCTCTCAGAATGTCTAAAATTAACAGCACGGGAAACAAAAGATATCTGCAAAGATGTGGAGAAAGGGGAACCCTCATGCACTCTTTTTGAGAATGCAAACTGGTGCAGCCACTCCGGGAAAAGAATAATAATTTTAAAGTCTGAAAGGAAATAAAACAATACTGCCAACCTCTATTCATTGTCCAATTAAAAAAAAAATCTCCCACTGAGACTAACTGAAAACACAGAGAAAGGATATAAAAATTGTATTGAGACACTGTACATTAGACAACGCTTACTCTGATCCTTGGGATGAGAGTGACAAAGTGGGCTGTATGATATTTCCAACTAACTCTTGGGAGAGAAATTCCAGGCCATAGGCCTGCAATGGGACCATCAATAGAGATTGAGTCTCTCTGAACTGAAAAGGTAGAGTGGGAGTCCAGGAGAGCCAAGAAAGCTAGAGAGGCCAGGGTGGGAGACGACAAGAGAGAGAACCGCAGTCATAAAGCTTCAGAGTCCTGGAAGGTCCCTAGGGAGTCTTAAGCATGCGTGTGACCAGTTTGTGAGGAAAGATCCACCTAACCTGCAGAGACGAAACAAATCTGAGAGCTCACACAGAAATTGTTGATAGTCCCTCATCACCATGGAAAGACTTGTAGGTCAAGCAGAAACAGATTAGATAGAAATGTTGTTTCAACATTGCTGTAAAATTAGTCCTAGATTAGAGAAGTCCTGGCTATCAATCTTCCAACAGGGTAAAATTCATGAGATTTGGCAACTGATCATAAAGTAAAGTCACTCAACAATGGTATGAAACATGACCTACAAAGAGGAGAAAAAAAATGGTAAGTAAAAGCAGATACAGAAAGACACAGATGACAATTAATAGAAAGTGGCTTTAACATATTATTATAGGGACGCCTGGGTGGCTCAGTTGGTTAAGAGGCTGCCTTTGGCTGGGGTCATGATCCCAGCGTCCTGGGATCAAGTCCCACATCGGGCTCCTGGCTCAGCGGGGAGCCTGCTTCTCCCTCTGCCTCTGCCTGCCACTCTGCCTGTGCTCGCTCCTGTGCTCTCTCTCTATCTGACAAATAAATAAATAAATAAAAATATTATAACATTATTCTGCATGCTTTTCAAGAATATGAAGATTGAGCACGTTAAGTAGACACATGATAGATATAAAAAAATTGGAATCCTTAGAGATTAAAGAAACATGTGATGTCTGAGATTAAAATAGGTTGCAGAACAAAAGAAGTGTGAATATGATTACATCACATCAATGACCCATGGGACAACCTCACACAGCAGAAGAGTTGTAATTGGGAGTCCCTAAAGAAGAAGATTTGGGCATGAGAAATACTTGAAGGACATTGCCTGTTTTTAAAAATGTTAAAAACTACAAATATCACATGTCTGGAACCTTAACAAGACCCAAACAAAAAAAAAAAACATAAAAGAAACCACATTCAGGGGCATCATACTCAATTTTTTAAAAATTATTCAAGAAGAAAAAAATATTCAAAAATAATATCTTAAAAGCAGTGAGGTGGTGGGAAGGGGAAGACATTAGGTATAGAGAAACATATTTCTCATCAGAAACAATGTGAACCAAAAATAGAGGGAAACAAACTCTTTAACAAAGTTAAAAAAGAAAAACAAAACTATAATTAAATGCAACCAAATATCTTTCAAAAAAAGAAAAAGAAAAAGAAAAGTATGGACTATTTTAACAGCACAGAAGCTAAAAACTCCACCATCAGAAGACATGCATGAAAAGAAACATTAAAAGAATCCCTTCAGGGGGCACCTGTGTGGCTCAGTGGGTTAAGATTCAGCCTTCAGCTCAAGTCATGATCTCGGGGTCCTGGGATGGAGCCCCACATCTGGCTCTCCGCTCAGCAGGGAGCCTGCTTCCCCATCCCACTCTGCTTGCCTCTCTGCCTACTTGTGATCTCTTTCGGTCAAATAAATAAATAAAATCTTTAAAAAGAAAATAAAAAAGCCTTTCAGGACAGGCAAATCTAGCAGACAAAAGTCTGAATCTACACTAAGGAGAGGAGTAGCAGAACCAGTTCATATGTGGGCAGCATAATATTACTTGGAACTAGATTCATGTTATAGACTATAAGATAATCACTAAATAAGATTCATGTTATAGACTATAAGATAATCACTACATAAAACAAACAAATGTAGCTAGTAGTATGTTTTAAAGATCAAATAAAATTTAAAGCTACTAAAAGTTGTACAAATGAATATGCTTCCTTTCTAATCTTTCCTAATTAGTATAGCATTATTTGCAATAAATAAAATTGGAAACTACTAAAATGTCCATCAATACATTTGCTGAATATACCCATACAATTGACTATTATCCAATTCTAAAATACCAAAAAGTCATACAGCTTTTTTTCTGTATACTTTTTAAACTATTTTCCAAGGAAACAAACAAATTGGATAAAAATATGTAGACTATATTACTGTTTATGTAAAAAGTAAAGAAAATATATATTACATATGTATGTACTTATATTTAAAAATGGAAGAATAAAGCAAAATACTTTTGAATAATTGCACAAAGAAGAATGGAATAGTAATGAGCAGTAAGTTATAGAATCTAATATTTTTAAGTATATCTTGTTCCATAGATTTATTTTGGAAATAGCTTACAAAAAAACAATGTGTGTGGAAAGCAATCTGAAAACAAAATAATTACAAAAATATTTTAAACTCTCTCCTCTTAGTAATTAAGTGTGTAGTAGTAATAGATGATAAATGGTAGAGAGATGATAGATGAGAGAGAGAGAGAGAAAGAGAGACAGATAGTCTAACAGTCTTAAATATGGAAGAGAAAATTATCTTGGGAACCTGAATTGTCAACTTGGGAGTGGAATAGGTCAACCTAAGTTTGATATTGAGACAGTAAACTTATGCTGGTTGTCATTGATGATATATTTGAATGTATTTCTCTCATCCTATCTCCTCATTTTAAATTTTATGGTTTTATCTTTTTTTTTCTTATCTTGACATATCTTTCTTTATTGGTGACTTCTAAAATTGTATCCTAATTCTCAAAACACTCCTTATTCCTTTAGTTTAGATGCCACACATCTTATTTTTAGTCAACAAATGATTGTTTTAGAATTTTTGGATGAATTTTTAATTTAGCAATTTCTTTCTTTCTTTCTTTTTTTTTTTTTTTTTGAGATTTTATTTATTTATTTGACAGAGAGAAACAGCAGGGGGAGTGTGAGAGGGAGAAGCAGGCTTCCTGCCCAGCAGGGAGCCCAGTGCAGGGCTCCATCCCAGGACCCTGGGCCCATGACCTGAGCCAAAGGCAGATGCTTAATAACTGAGCCACTCAGGCACCCCTAATTTAGCAATTTCTTTTTTTTTTTTTTAAAGATTTATTTATTTATTTATTTGTCAGAGAGAGAGAGAGTGTGAGAGCGAGCACAGGCAGACAGAGTGGCAGGCAGAGGCAGAGGGAGAAGCAGGCTCCCCGCCGAGCAAGGAGCCCAATGTGGGACTCGATCCCAGGATGCTGGGATCATGACCTGAGCTGAAGGCAGCCGCTTAACCAACTGAGCCACCCAGGCGTCCCTAATTTAGCAATTTCTAATACCATAATTTTCTCTCTCCCCAATATAATAAAAGCTATCTCACTTTTAATCTTGTTAGTTATTATTATTCAAGCTTTTATTTTTGTCTTGTTTTGTACTAGCCAAATTAGGCATTATTAATATTATTCTGTACAGAGAGGTTTTTTTTAACCTCATTATTTCTGAATTGTATAGTTGCACAGTTGTCGATTTTATATATCTGAAGATGAAAGATCATGATACGATTGGAAGTACCCTAGATACAGTTTCCAAACAACAATTATAAACTGCTGCAAATGATGAAGCCATGTGCCATGTTGGTTTACCCCCACATGGGCAGAGTGACCTTTGGAGACACACATTGTCATACATAGGTGGTAACAGAGCAGAAAAGTATGAGAACCAAAACTATGGAACCTGAGGGGTACAAATAAAGTATGAGTGAGAGTGGCAACTTACTTAGTCATAGTCTAGCCTTGAAATTGGTATTTTCACTTTTCCGCATTTCTCAGAGGATGCCTGGGCCATCATATGCTGGGACTATCCTAACGAAGGGCCACATCCTGGGTGGCCTAAACAATAGAAAACATCACAGTTCTGGGGCTGCAAGTCTGAGATCACGTGTCAGCAGCACAGGATCCTTCTGAGGTCCCTATCTTAGCCATAGCTGCTACCTTCCCTCTGCATCCTCATGTGGTCTCACTCTGTATGCATCTGTGTGCATATTTCTGGTTAGGGCCACCACAGTGACCTCATTTTAACTTATTCACCTCCTTCAAAAATCCTTCTGAAAATACAGACACATTCTCGGGTTTAGAACTTCAACATATGGATTTTGGTACAGGGAGGGGAGAGCAATTTGGCTCATAATGATTTTTAGGCTTATTGAATCATAAAATTATCCAAGTTCAGACACTCTGCCATAAATTAGTGCTGCCAGGATTCAAACTGAGCCCTCTTGTCACCAGATCCCATGTTTTTACAATAGAAGCTGCTAAGCGGATAATATTCTAATATCTTAGAAAGTTATTTGTAGTAGTCCATGAATAGCATAATTAGATTATGATTTCATTTAAATATTTAACCATTCATTTACATTTTCTTCCACTCTGACCCAAAAATATATCCTATGACTTCTTGTGGGAGGACAAAGCTTACTAAAATAAATATAAACATAAAGGCAGAATAAACTTTTCCCAATATTCATTTTGTGAAAGACTATTGTATAACTACTTCATTTTCAAATATGAAGTGCAAGTTTATACATATTTATGCAGCAAGACAGAGATAAACTTGTTTTGAGAAACTAAATTTATCTGAAATCAAAATGGTTTGCATTTATGGGCACAGTTTATGGCTAGTAAGCATCACTTTGATGTTTACTTATCTTTGTTGATCAAAGATATATACATTTACTTTCCCCATTCAGTAATTTTTATATATCCATTTTTCATATGTCAACTTGCTTATGAGTAAGCCTACCTACAAGTCAAATCTGAACACAGTGGGCTTACCTACTGATACCTGAGATAATTCTATGGCAGGTAAGGATTTGTATTTAGTGCTTCTCCTTTGCTTTAATTCCCAAGGCTGCAGATTTGCTCAGTATGCACTATCTTGCAGAGACAACAGTATTTTCTTTCAGTGGGCATCTATATATTATTAGATGATCGTTTCACAATTCAGAACTACCCTAACATTATTTTCAATTATCTCCCCAAAAAAAGAACTCATATCATACTTCATTAATGCTAATATATCCATTATGAGTCCCAGAGAATATTATTGTTGACAATATGGATTATTCAGGGTGCTGAAAAAAAGGACCATCAATGAAAATAACAATAACTAAATAAAAATATGTCATTTTTTCCAGAAATTCAGACCCAAAACAGTCATTTACAGAACAAGAACATTATTCTTATTTTAAAGTATTTTTTTAAGATTTTATTTATTTATTTGACAGAGAGAAATCAGAAGTAGGCAGAGAGGAAGGCGGGGGGGGCAGCCTCCCCACTGAGCTGAGAGCACAATGTGGGGCTCAATCCCAGGACCCCGAGATCATGACCTGAGCTGAAGACAGAGGCTTAAACCACTGAGCCCCCCAGGCGCCCCCAAGAACATTATTCTTGAATAAAATCATTGGTATATCAAGAAAACCATAATAAGCTTTCCTAAAGGTTATGGATGGTGGTGATAAGACTATTTAAGAAGGTTGGGAAATAGAGTCTGTAGCTATCATTTGAAGACAGGATGCCTTCCCAAGTGTTGTTATTATTGCTACCAGTATCTTTGTTCATTTGTCCCTAGGGAAATTTTGGGCTCAAATGCTGCCCTCTGAGTTCCAAAGAACAGTTAAGGAGATGTAAACATGTGTTCTCAACCTGTTGAATCAATATAATGAAATTCAAACTTGCAGTAGGTGAAATCTATTGTTAGAGTGCATATGTACCAGATCTATTTACAATTCATTTCCTTTTAAAAATGTATTATTCTGCTTTCTAGAATATTTTATTTAGAATAAAGGGAGGAGAGAGTATAAATATTACTTCCAAAGGCTTATTGTATGCCTGAATCTAATATGTCCACACCTATAATTACCTTTAAATGTATAAGAATTTTAACCATAAGTCACCTCTTTTCTAAACTATCCTAACATATCTATCACAATACTCAGTGTGCTGGTGTCTATTTCCACTCATATATTTATAAAAAAACATTTTAAGAATCACTCCATAATACAGTGGCAGACTTCTATTTCTTAGATGTCGTAAAATTAATTTTCTCCATTAGTTTTAGCATTTTAGATGTTTCTGAATGAAAAGTGAAATGTTTTTATAGCAGAGCATTCCTTTTGTAAGTTATTTTTAATGTTTTTAAAACTTAATGACCTAAGATGTTCCTCTCAAATAAAATGTTAGTAGGAGAGTGTGGAAATCCAGTTATGAAAAAGTTCTGTCCATTCTGAATAGGTATTCATCTTAGCCACCTTTTAAAAAATTCTTTGTATTTTGTTCCTTTTGCTAATTACTTGTCAAGGGACATCTTTATAAGGTAATAAGTTTCTCTTTCAAGATCAGGGATTAAGAGTTCATGGTGGCTACAAAATTTGCCACTTCCACTCAGAGATTTTTTTTTTTTAGTCTTCCCTACAACGAATTTATTTAGTCAACATTGATTTTTCTTTATAAATTGTATTTTACCATATCATATTGTATATTTTGTTAAAACATTTCATTCATCACCATCAGGTTTAAATTATACTTTATAGAGTCTTTTAGTTGCTGCTGTTATTACTGTTCTACATCCTTAGACATAATGTGTTCTTATAAGTTTAGCCTTTCTTCAAAAAATTAGGCCAACCTATAATTTTAAAAGACACTCAATAAAGTAAGACATAAATTGAAATTTTAAAAATGTATTCCAGATATATTCACAACCCTTCCAGGAATAGTAAAAAGAAATATTTTAACTAGTTTGACACTTATGCATTAATATTCTTATTTCCATAACAGAACTATGTTTCAATCAAAGATGCCTATTAAGAAAGCATGCAGAGTACATCAACTTTCTTGGGAAATGAAGAATAAGGACAATTCCAGGTGTCTCCATATTTGAGGTATGTGCTAGTATAATGTTTAATCTTGTGCGAGGAGGTTGGGGAAACTATCTCAGGTCATTAAGGAATATCCTTTTAATACTAAAGTCAAAACAACAAATAGGAAGATAAGCCTGTTGTATACTTTGATTTTTTTTTTTTTTTAATTCTGGATCATCAGGTCCAATAATGGCTTCCAAAAATTGTGGCTTCTACCAAAATTATAGACAATTGGAAAAGGTGTCTTTTCTATCAAAATTACATAAAAAATAGAAGGATGACATACAACTCCATGATATTCTAACCTATCAGAGGGTTGGGGTAAAAAGCAATTAAATACTCTAAAACATCAAAAAAGATATGTTCCTCCTTACAGCAATAAGATGCAAGTCCTGACTCACCTCTGGAAAAGCATGGAAAGAAGACATGGTTAATACCTATAAGCAGGTAAGAACTTGAGTAAAATTTGTAGTAAATTGCTAAAGGCCACATGTAGTCTTGTCTGAAAATACAGTAATCTTGGTAGCAACAGATGCAAGGCAAGTTTACTCCCTTTTGCAGGATCTTTTCTATGAACAATCTCCAAAATGTGGACTTGATTTAAATAATGAGATTATGGGATCTTCTGGAGGGAGTGATGCATTTTGTACTTAGCAGAGTAGGGAATTAGGGGCCCCTGTGCGGTTCAGTCATTTAAGCATCTGATTCTTGATTTTGGCTCAGGTATTGTAGCCTGCGTAAGATTCTCTCACTCTTTCTCTCACCCCTTGTCCCTCCTATTACTCCCCCCCCACCCCCTAACATAAGCTGTGATCTCACTCTCTCAAAAAAAAAAAAAAAGAATGAAAGAAAAAAGGAGTAGAGAATCATTACAAGGATGGAAAGTTGACTATTGGCAGGCTGTTTCTGAAATGGGTCCAAGTGATCCACACTTCCTGGTAGCCATTCCCTTATGTAATCTCCTTTTCTTTTCTTCTTTTTTTTTTTTTTTTTTGTGTTTCTTTAATGGTCTGACCTAGGGATCTGCTTCCAGTAATTAAATACAGATACATTGATGGGATGTTGTTCTTGACTGAAGTTTTATGTCTCCCAAAAGTTCATCTATTAAAGACTTAAATCTTTTTTTAAAAGATTTTATTTCCTTATTTGTCAGAAAGTGAGAGAGAGAGAGAGCACACACAAGCAGGCAGAATGGCAGGCAGAGGAAGTGAGAGAAGCAGGCTCCCCAGGAGCAAGGAGCCCGATGTGGGACTCAATCCCAGGGCCCTGGGATCATGACCTGAGCCGAAGGCAGTGGCTTAACCAACTGAGCCACCCAGGCATCCCAAGACTTAAATCTTAATGGGTTCTACCTCAAGGATTTTTGGAGGGAATTAGGATTTGATGGGATCATAAGATGGAGCCCATATGGTGGAACTAAAATCCATAAATCTCTTTCTCTCTCTCCCTCTCTTTCTCCCATTTAAGTATACAGTGAGAAGAGAACTGCTTGCAAGCCAGGAATAGAGCTCTCAAAAGAACCCAACCATGCTGGCATCCAGATCTTGGACCACCAGCCTCTATAACTATGAGAAAATAAGTTGCTGCAGTTTAAGCCACCCAGGCTCTGGTATGTTGTCACGGTAGCCCTAGCAGTCTAAGGCAGATTTTGCTTTAAGATTAGGTTATAAAGAACCTATTACTTCTGTCTTGCTGGCTGGCACCCTCTCTTTCTGGATCCCTTCTCATACACCAAAAAGCAAGCTAGAGAGACTCACATTGAAAAGGACTGAGATGAGCTAGTGACAATTGCCAGCAGGAAACTGAGCTCCTCAGCGCAATGGTCCATCTGACTGAATCCTGCCAACAACTTTTGCAGGTGAGCTCAGAATTAGATCTAGCCTAGCTAAGTCTTCAGATAAAAATGCAGCCCCAATGGAAATCTTGATTGCATGCTCTGAGAAGTGTGGAAGCACAGGCCCAACCTGCCATCCTCATGTTCCTTACCCACAGAATCTGGGAAATATTATGTGTGCTCCTTTAACCTAAACTTTAGATTACTTGTGTTGCACTAATAACTAACTAATATAAATGGGGGCAAAGTGAGACACCTGAGACAACTTCCCCCAGTGGTCCAGGCCTGAAGAGTATGTAGTCACTGTTGCAGGGTCAGAATAAAGCCCTGCCTGGATCATCTCCCCTAAAAATTTAAGGCTTTAGGTCATTGAGGCAAGGACAGGAAACCCTGCATCTCTGAATGCACGTGTGAACACCAGTGAACTGGAGAAGTGAACAGAAAGACATCTAACCCAGAAGACAGTGGGAAGCTAAAAGAGAAAAATTAAACTCTCAATATGTTTAAAAATAAATGAAGGACACTTTATCAAATGAAAAAAATACTGAAAAAAATTATTACCAAAATGTTTGTACCACAGGAAATGTTAAAAGAAGTTGTTTGTTTGTTTGTTTGTTTGTTTAATTTAATTTATTTTACTTGTTGAAGAGAGAGCCCAAGCAGGAATAGCGGCAGTGAGAGGGAGAAACAGACTCCTTGCTGAGCAAGAAGCTTGATGTGGGACTCAATCCCAGGATCCCAGTATCATGACCTGAGCCTAAGGTAGACAGTTGACAATTGAGCCATGCAGGTGTCCCAAAGGAAGTTCTTAAAGCAGAAACTGGCATCAGACAGGAACTGGGGTCTACGCAGACTTTGAAGAGCCTCTGGAGAATTGTTAAAATAAAGGTAAATATAAAATAGTTGTTGTTTCTTTTATCTTAAATCATTTAATACAATTTACTATCCAGAACAAAAACAGTAGCACAATGTTATGGTTTTATAGCAAAAATAAAAGTAAAATATATGAGAAATAGTATAAATAGAGAAATTAGAGCTATACAGTGTTAAGTTTCTTATACTGTCTGTGAAGTATCATAATATGCTGAAAAGTTGACAATGATTAATTAAAGTGTATATTGTAAATCCTAAGGTAATAATTCCACATTTAAAAATAAAAAGGGGGGGCCCTGGGTGGCTCAGTAGGTTAAGCCTCTGCCTTCGGCTCAGGTCATGATCCTAGGGTCCTGGGATCGAGCCCCACATCAGGCTCTCTGCTCAGCAGGGAGCCTGCTTCCCCCCTTCTCTCTGCCTGCCTCTCTGCCTACTTGTGATCTCTTTCTCTGTCATATCAATAAATAAAATCTTTTAAAAATAAATAAATAAAAAGTATAAATAACGAGCTAGTAGTGTAGAAATAGAATCATAAGAGAATTATTCAATCTAAAAGCAGACAGAAAGGAAAAAATTAAAAAAGAAAATATAAAAATATAAAAAACAACATCATGGTAGCTATGTTATCAAATAAGCAAAAAAGTATCTATTAAATGAAATGATCTAAACTTACCAACTTAAGAATGTAAGTTCCCCAATGGTTTAAAAAAAGTGACTCAACTATATGTTGGTTAAAAGAAATATACCTTAAACATAAAGATATAAATAAAAGAATGAAGAAAGATATACCCTGTAAATGTTAACACTATGCCAGTTTGAGCAGTTATATATATTTCAGAGTAGACTTCAGACCAAGAAAATTTATCAGACATAAAGAAAGACTCTAATGACAAAAAGATAAATTCATCAAGAGGATATTATAGTCTTAATTATGTATGCGCCTCACAACAGAGCTTTGTGATAAATGAGTCAAAACCCAAACAAACTGAAAGGAAAAAATGGATGATTTACCAATTTCAGTTAATATAACATCGTGCCCATATAAGATTTATTTTGGAGAGTACAAAGCCAGTATTGGTAAAATAATATTTGCATCAATCAATGGCAAATAATAGAGTCCAGACATAGATGCATTCATATTTGGCTAATTGTTTTTTTTGTTGTTGTTTTGTTTTGTTTTTTTTTTCCAAAGATCCAGAGGCTGTTTAATAGAGAGAAGATAGTCTGTCAAATATATTAGAACATTTGGACATCTGCATGCAAGTAATAAACTTTGATTCATATCTACACTCAATACAAAAATTAACTCAAAATCAATCATTCAATTAAATGTAAAACCTAAAATTATGCAATTACTAAAGAAATCTTAGCAGAAAATATTTTTAGCTTTGGGCTGAGGAGGATTTCTTAGTTATAATAACAAAAGCATGATCTATTAAAAAATTGTTAAACTGGACTTCATCAAAATTAAGATATTCCACTTATTAAAAGGCACTACTACAAAATAAAAATAAAATTAAATAAAATTAAAATAAAAACAAGTATCCGGAATAGACAAAGAACTTTCTCAATCACAATGAATCATCAGCTACTGAATATGGAACATGGGGTTGACTACATGTATATTGCCTTATCCTGAAGTGATGTTTTTGGTCTATGTTGCAATTACAGTAATAGGTCTATATTTAGGTCTCCTACCCCTCTGCAATCTTGCCTACACTCTCCACCAATAATATATATTTAATTTCATTAAGTTGTTTGTGAAATTTTTTTATTTTCAAAGCAGAAAACACATTTATGTGACAGGGTTATAGAAGTGATTATTCAGGTTTATATAAGTTTATCAATATATAGTGTGTTTTCTACTTTAATATGCATATTAAATTTAGGAGACCTAAATATTGTTGGATCCCAGCAATTCAGCTAGATAGTTATCAGAGCATTCTGAACACCTACAAACTCAACAGCAGATTGAAGAGAAGAAAAGCAGCAATTCTAGGAATAGAAAAGCAACCACTTTCTGAAAGGTAGAACGTGCAGAGAAGGTGAATCCGAGGCAATATACAGGATTATAGACCTCAGGAGGAGGTCCAGCTTCCAGTAAGTAGTAGAGAAGCAGAGCACAAAATTGGAACTTTTAGAAGTTGTCTCCACTGAGGGATGTCACTCCAGAGGCTAAGTGGAGGGTGGAGCCCTTGTGGGGACAGTGTGGTCTCAGGACCTGAAGGGTCACAAAAAGACCAGGGGTGTCTGAGTGTAGCAGAGGTCCCAGGTATCCGAGCAGGGAAGCCAGCTGCAGAGACAGAGCTGAGGAGTTGTCTCTCAGCTCAGGGTTGCCATAAACCCTGATCTGAGGCATAGTTAGGCCCCTGCTCTTTGAGCAGGGATCCCACAAGTGGCAGGTCCAGGAGACTCACCTTCCTCCACCAGGAAGAGTGGCACAGGAACACAGTGCAGGAATCTTCTCAGTTTGGAGACTCTAAATGGGGCTGTGTGCCAAGGATAGAAATGCTTGGTCACAGGCTGGGTGAGCACAGAGTGTGGCTGAAGACCAGGGAGATGGAAGTGATTTGTTGCTTTTCTCTGAGGGTGAACTGAGGAGTGGGGACTTAAGCTCTTGGCTCCTCCAGGGCTGGAGATTGGGAGGCTGCTATTTTCATTCTCAACCTCCAAAGCTGTATGGGAAGTGTTCAGGGAACAAAAGCTATTGAGAGCAAAACTGAGCAGATTATTTAGCCTGGCCCCTGGCAAGGGTGGTGCAATTCCACCTTGGGCAAAGATATTTGAGAATCACTGCAACAGGGCCCTCCCTGAGGAAATCAGTAAGAACATCCAGACAAGACCAAGTTTATCAATCAATGAGAAATGTGAAACTCCAGAGCTAGGGGAATGTAATACATAGAATCCATGGCTTATTTTCCATGATTCTTTAGTCTTTCAATGTTAATTTTTTTTTATTTTGTTTTTTTTTCTTATTCTATTTTTTTAATTTTTCCTCTTTCCTATTTTAAACTTTTTAAACTATTTTATCAATACCTTTTTAAACAACCTTTTTAAATTGTCATTGTTATAGTCATATTCTATCCCTTCATTGTATTTAACCTTGCTTTTTGTATACATAGAGGTTTTTCTTTTGGGGGTATGGTGTCTTCTAACAGATCAAAATATACCCTAAATCTAGTGCATGGGTTTGTTCTAGTCTCCAGCCTGATCACATTTTTTTTTTTCTTTTTAAGATTTTATTTATTTATTTGACAGAGAGAGATTACAGGTAACAAGAGAGGCAGGCAGAGAAAGAGAGAGAGAGAGAGAGAGAGAGAACCAGGCTCCCTGCTGACCAGAGAGACTGATGCAGGACTGGATTCCAGGACCCTAAGATCATGACCTGAGCCAAAGGCAGAGGCTTAACCCATTGTGCCACCCAGGCGTTCCCAGCCTGATCACATTCTTTCCATTTTGTTTTTCCTTTTTTCAACGAATTCTTATCTTATCAATTTCTTTTTTCAGAATCTTTTTTTTTAATTTTCATCTTTTTTTTTAATTTTCATCTTTACAGTCATATTCCATCCCTTCATTGTGTTTACCCTTATTTTTATATGTATATGTTTTTTTCTTTAAAATTTTGGTAAGCAGTTTCTTCTAACAGACCAAAAAACACCCAAATCAAGTGTGTGGCTCTGTTTTATTCTCTCTCTATTTTTTTTTCTTTTTCTTTTTTTTCTATTACCCCCCCCCCCCAGTTTTGGGTGTCTTCTGATTCACTTAGTGATATTTTTCTGGGGTCATTGTTATCCTTTTAGTATTTTGTTCTCTCATTCACCTATTCTTATCTGGATAAAATGACAGGGTGGAAAAACTTACCTCAATAAAAAGAACAAGAGGCAGTACTGATGGCTAGGGATCTAATCAATATGGACATTAGTAAGGTGTCAGAACTAGAGTTCAGAATGACAATTATCAAAGTACTAGCCGGGCTCAAAAAGATATGGAAGATATGAAAGAGTCCCTTTCTGAAGAAATAAAATTACTTTCTGGAGAAATCAAGGAACTAAAATCTAACCAAGTTGAAATTTAAAAAGCTTTAATGAAGTGCAATTAAAAAAAAAAAATGGAGGCCCATACTGTTAGAATAAATGAAGCAGGAGAGAGAATTAGTAATTTAGAAGACCAAATGATGGAGAATAAAAAGCTGAGAAAAAGAGAGATAAACAACTACTGTTGCATGAGGGCAGAATTCAAGAGATAAGTGATACCAAAAACAAAACAATATTAGAAGAATTGGGATCCCAGAAAAGAAGGGGGGCAGAAGGTATATTGGAGCAAATTATAGCAGAGAATTTCCCTAATTTGGCAAAGAGAACAAACATCAAATTCTAGTAGTCACAGAGAATCCCCCACAAAATCAATAAAAACGGGCCAACACCCCATCATCTAATAGTAAAACTTACAAGTTTCAGTGGCAAAGAGAAAATCTTGAAAGCAGCTCAGGACAAGAGGTTTGTAACAGTTTACTCATATACAAAATAAGGACAAAAGTAGAATCAGCCTCACAAAGAGCTGTTGTGAGATTTAAATTAGTTAATATATGTTAAATCTCTATGCCCCTAACGTGGGGGGAGCCAATTATACAACCAATTAACAATAAAATAAAATAAAATAAAAAAACACATCGACAATAATATAATAACAGTAGGGGAATTTAACACCCTCTTAACTGAAATGGATGGATCATCTAAACTAAAGATCAACAAGTAAATAAAGGCTTTAAATGACACACTGGACTAGATGGACATCACAGATATATTCAGAACATTCCATCCCAAAATAACAGAATACACATTCATCTCTAGTGCACATGGAACATTTTCCAGAATAGATCACATCTTGGGTCCCAAATCAGGTCTCAAATGGTACCAAAAGTTTGGGATCATTCTCTGCATATTTGCAGACCACAGTGCTTTGAAACTAGAACTCAACAACAAGAGTAAATTTGGAAAGAACTCAAATACATGGAGGTTAAAGAGCATCCTACTAAAGAATGAATGGGTCAACTGAGAAATTAAAGAAGAGTTTTAAAAAGTTATGGAAACAAATGAAAATGAAAACACAACTATCCAAAATCTTTGGGACACAGCAAAAGCAGTCCTGAGAAGAAAGTATATAGCAATACAAGCCTTTCTCAAGAATCAAGAAAGGTCTCAGATACACAACCTAATCCTACGCTTAAAGGAGCTGGAGAAAGAACAGCAAAGAAAGTCTAAACCCAGCAGGAGAAGAGAAATAATAAAGATCAGAGCAGAACAATGAAATAGAAACAAACAAACAAAACAAAACAAAAAACACACAGTAGAACAAATCAATGAAACTAGGAGCGGGTTCTTTGAAAGAATTAATAAGATTGATAAAACCTTGGCCAGACTTATCAAAAAGAAAAGGGAAAGAACCCAAATTAATAAAATCATGAATGAAAGAGGACAGATCATAACCAACACTAAAGAAATACAAACAATTATAAGAACATATCATGAGCAACTATACTCCAGCAAATTTGACAATCTGGAAGAAATGGATGCTTTCCTAAGGACATATAAACTACCAAACTGAACGAGGAAGAAATAGAGAACACACGCATCAACCTCTTTGACCTCAGCCACAGCAACTTCTTCCTAGAAACATCACCAAGGCAAGGGAAGCAAGGCCAAAAATGAACTTTTAGGGGAAGGGAGGGGAAGAATGAAACAAGATAGGGCCCAGGAGGGAGACAAACCATAATCTCAGGACTCTTAATCTCAGGAAACAAACTGAGGGTTGCTAGGGGGTAGGGAGAGGGATAGGGTGGCTGAGTTATGGATATTGGGGAGGGTATGCGATATGGTGAGTGCTGTGAATTGTGTAAGATGATTCACAGACCTGTACCCCTGAAGCAAATAATACATTATATATATATATATAATTTAACTTTCACTGATAAGATAGAACTTCTGTCTTCAGGCTATGCTATCCTATGGCAAATAGGGATCCTTAAAATGCAGAGATTTCTAGAAAAGGACCAAAATACAATTAGTATTTCCCTTTACTATGTAACTATTTCTGTTGCAATCAAAATTAGACAGGACTTTGAAGTCAAGCCAATATGATTTAAAATTCCCATTCTAGTTCTTCCTCACTGTAAAATGTTGAACAAGTAATTTATATTCTATCTCCAAAAAAGAACATTTACATTATATGTTATTTGTGGAAGTTAGTTATGATAACATATAAGGAGTACAAGGTTGTCACCCTATCATATGTTAACTTGTCAATAAATGACAGTCTTCCTTTATCTCTCAGAGGAACAGTTTGATAGATTGCTTCTTTCCAGGATGGTCTGCTCTTCTACTGCAGTTTCTGTGCCAGCCTTGTATCTTTGGAAGGTGGGAAGATAAACTGGAAAGAAGATATAAGGGGGGCCTGTGGGTTGGCATAGTGTGGCATAGTGGGTTGAGCATCAGACTCTTTGTTTCAGCTTAGGTCTGATTTCAGGGTTGTGAGATTGAGCCCTACCTGCCCTCTGCATTCAGTGGGGAGTTGGCTTGAGATGCCCTCACCCTTTCCCTCTGCCCCTTACCCCTACTCTCTTTCTCTCTCTCTCTCCCTCAAGTAGATAAATAAATCTTTTAAAAAAGAATTAAGTTCCTTATTATCTATGCAATTAAAAAATGATAACCCTCTGAGGCTTATATTTTCTATATTTTAAATTAGTATAATGTTTATTGTACAAAATTTTGTAAAAATGAAATAAGATGACTGTTGTGAAAAGTTTGTGAAATGTAAAGGGTTACTCAGATTATTTATTATTTGTATTTTACTTTTTAAATTTCTTATTTGTTTATTCACAAGAAACAGGGTGGGGGGGCAGAGGGAGAAGCAAGCTCCCCACTGAGCAGGAAGCTGGATGTGGGACTCAGTCCCTCGACCCTGAGATCGTGACCTAAGCAGAAGGCATATGCTTAATTGACTGAGCCACACAGGCACCTTGTTATCTGTATTTTAACCAAAGCAATATTGTACTACTAAAAATGTGGCTAGCATATCATTAAAAAACCTTGTCAAGTAAACTATATTCATGCATTTATTTACTTAAATTTTAAGCCATTTTAGATCATTTGATATTCAAAGAAAATAGAAATAAGTAGAATCCATCATGGGTGTTATGCTAATAAATAATTATAAAATATTTATATTAGAACTAGTACTTGAATCTACACACGTGTTCAATGTTTTCCAGTTAATAAGAAATTCAATGTTGATAGGTGCTAAGAGATATATATACACAAAATAAAACATAGTTAAGGATGAATAGTGTAACTTGAAGTAGTCATTATAGCCTCCTTTCTCAAAATCATCTCAAGCTATTCAATGAATCACCCAACCAAGATGGTGAGAATTGATGTTGTTTTGATTGATAATGTATCTAAAAATTGATAAGTTGTTTTGATTGATAATGTATCTAAAGTATCTAAAGTATTATGTATTTAGGTATAAAGTATCTAAAATATTACATTTGTAATTAACTTAAAAGAATCAAAACAGATGAAAAGTTGGACCAATAAAACATGCCAGTGGGGATTATTGCCCTAATAACAATGTCAGAAAATATTTAAATTTATTTTTCCCTGAGATTGAGCTCAAGAGCTCAGGACTTGGAAAAAAGATTCAACATAAAAATCAGAAGCAAAAGAAGATAATGAAGGTGTTGGACAAGAGTAGACTGTAATACAGAATCCCAAGAAGTTAGAAATAAAGAGATCATTTTATACTGTGGTTATTTAGATCAGTGATAGAATAAAATGAATCAGGAAAGTTTATATAACTCCAAACTCTCAAAAAGCTATAAATTCCCTGGCTTTTTGAAGGATACCAGTGAGATTGAATTTGGGTCCACAGTAAGGGACTCATTTTAGCTTAATCTTTGAAGCCTCTATTTCTTTCTCCTCTTTCCCCTTCTCCTTTTTCTTCTTCTCCTTCTTCTTCTCCTTCTCCTTCTCCTTCTTCTTCTCCTTCTCCTTCCCCTTCTCCTTCTCCTTATTCTCCTTCTCCTCCTCCTCCTTCTTCTTTCTCCTTCTCCTCCTTCTCCTTCCCCTTCTTCTTCTTCTCCTCCTCCTTCTTCTTCTCCCTCTCCTTCCCCATCCCCTCCCCTCCTTCTCTTCCCTTCTCCTCTTCTCCTTCTTCCCCTTCTCCTTCTCCTTCTCCTCCTTCTTCTTTCTCTTTCCTCTTCTTTCTTTTTTTATTATTACCTGATTACTTGAACAAAGCTATAAAGTATCACCAGCATATCTTCTACAATGTAATTTGTGTACTTATATTTGTGTCATATATTATGTATGCATATATGTGTATGTATATATCCAATTAGCTAATTAACCTGAAAATTTAGACACCCTTAGAGATATCAGTTAGAAAGCAACATTGAATATTTCTTTATTTAATTTTCCTCAAAACAACATCATATTTAGGGAACAAAATGACCACAGAGCTTACTTAGGTTAAATCTGTTTTGCGGATCACACCTGAGTCCACTAATCAAAATATCTTTCCAACTGGAAGATTCAAACAACTATGGAAGCTCTACTAAAAAGCAAAACATACTCAGTAAGTAATATCCAAGGTTTGTTTGTTTTTTCCTTAATATCCAGTTTAAAAAAAATGTAAGGTTACTTTAAAAATTGGGTATAACACACCATCACCCAAATGGTTGACTACACAATCTGAGTTCCATTGCCCTCATGGTGAAGTGGGGAAATGTATTTCAGTGTTTAAGTTAGGGCTTTGTTACCTGTCTAACCAACAAAACCCAGAATGCTTAATACAATGGAAGTTCTGGATTTTTTTTCCCTTAAGAGATTATAAAACCAAAATTTCAGAACAGTGAAAAGCTCTCCTTTAAGTGATGCAATAAAGACACATCTAATGGCTCTACCACTTCTGTCATATGGCTCATGAGATTGTGAAGCAGTCCCTACATCAGGATAGGGGAGAGAAAGAACCCAGAGTGAGACAGGTTTACAGGTCAGCCTTTAAAGTTGTGCCGAAACTAACTTCAGGCTAAAATATGTAATCAGGACGTGTGCTTAGAGACAAAATGAAATGGGGTAGATATTTTTCCCTCATATTCAGTGTAATTTTGATAGCAAGTAATTTTGTAAATTTTTTTAATAAAGTCAACCCAGCATTTATAGTATCAGCCATAACAAGTAGCAATCAGTATGGGCCCAGACTTGATCAGCAGCACAGATGGGCCCTGCAAAAAGTTCCTTGCTGTTAAGAAACCACAGATGGGCGCGCCTGGGTGGCTCAGTGCATTAATGCCTCTGCCTTTGGCTCAGGTCATGATCTCAGGGTCCTGGGATCGAGCCCCGCATCGGGCTCTCTGCTCAGCAGGGAGCCTGCTTCCCCCTCTCTCTCTCTGCCTGCCACTCTGCCTACTTGTGATCTCTGTCTGTCAAATAAATAAATAAAATCTTATAAAAAAAAAAAAAAAGGAAACCACAGATGGCTAAACTCACTTTGGACCAAGCCAGCAAGGGAGAGATACTACTGAACATGATGTTCTCATATACCCCTGGTTTTATTATTTGCCTGAAAATATCATATTGATTTCCTAAGGAAAGTCTTTTAACCACACATAAGCAGGATTCTACTAAGGTTCTGAGTATGCTTTAGAAAAACTACTCTGACTCCAAAACGATTAAACTAAAAACACTAAAATGTACATTTGTTTTCTATTTTATCTGCACTTATATGCTTGGTAAAGTGGAGTTTAAAAAAGCTAGCCTGGAAATGGCACATTTTCTGAACACAAAGACAACATACTAACCCAAGAGAAATAAAACCTACTTAGGAATAAGGAACCCTGTGTCCTTTTCCAACTAATTAGGAGAGCCCCTGAGTCTGTCTTTGCGTGTGTGAAAAGATCTTTGTAAAGTGAATGAACAAGTTGAGAAGGTTCATAAATATATTGTACTCATATTCTGGTTTCCCATCCTCTGTAGGTAGGGGCAGGTGAAAGAGAGGATAGGCAGGAACAGAAGTGAGCCTCTTTAATCCCTGACATGACATCTGGACACCAAGTCTCCTTGACATCCCAAACCATCCTGATTTAAAATCAAAGAATTAGGGGCACCTGAGTGGCTCAGTGGGTAAAGCCTCTGCATTCAGCTCAGGTCATGATCTCAGGGTCCTGGATTGAGCCCCATGTCAGGCTCCCCGCATAGCAGAGAGTCTGCTTTCCCCTCTCTCTCTGCCCACTGCTCTGCCTACTTGTGATCTCTCTCTCTGTCAAATAAATAAATAAAATCTTTTTTAAAAATTAAAAAAAAATAAAATCAAAGAATTAAATTTCCTTTGTATTAATCTGATCTTGTGAAAACATCTCTAGGGTGACTGTAGAACTCACATGTCACTCCCTGAACCTTGGCCTTTGCAGCATGGTTTGGGATAACATGACATCTCAGCCACAAATTCTGATATGAGTCATGCCTGATATTCCTTTGGGGTAGAATATATAGTCCCTGGGTAGGCTCTGTGTTGTTTACAGAGACGCACACAATCACAGGGCTCCTGAAGCTCAGCTCCCATATCAGACCTTCTTCTCTCCTCCTGACATCAGCCCAGCAGATGTCCAGTCCCTTTGCTCGTGCTTGTGTTTTGAAACCATTCTGAGTTCTAGTTCACGAAGCTGCCTTCTTCCGCATGAAGATCTGAGGCTTCTTCCTAAAGAATTTTCCTAAAGGTTATTAAAGGGGAATCATGACCCTGAGTCCAGGGGTCCACCCCTAGCTTCTCTGAAGAGGAATGGGACTGGATTTCCTCAATGGATTATGAAGAGCTGTCCTCTGGCTCCCTTTCCATGGATGCAGGGACTGTGGGTGCCTCTTTGTTGAAACTGTCCACCCTGCTGAATCCTGCCTGCTCCACTGAACAACCCCAGCTGTTTGCACCTGGTCTATTCCCTATTCCTGAACACTAACCTCTGTTGGAAATGACATGGAAAAACTAATTTTCAGGCTAATTAAAGGTATCAGTATTAAACAGTTGGCTGAACATAAATTATTTGTGAAATTTCATCAGTTTCAAAAAATAATATAATAGAAAAACCACAGAGAGAACCAAAACTGTGTTTCCAGAATTGAAAAAGCACTAAACAGAGGGATGAAAAAAGAAATGGGGGTGATTACCCGGATCTCTGCTTTTCCATGACCAGAAATCAGCATCATAAATGACCACCTCCTGAACTACTTGGATCTCCCCAAACTCATTCTACTATCCACAGCCATTTCAAGGCAATGTCCCCAGATGGAGAGTCTCAATTCTCAATATAGCAGTGATTTTTGCAAACTTCTAATGGAGACAGCTGTGTCTGAAACATCATCATGGCAAATACGTAAGCTGCTCCTCTAGCAGAAGATCTTCTAGAGTTCTTTCTGTTCACTCTTACTGTGGTCTATTAATTCCAGAAAGAGTGAAATCAGGCGTAAGATAATAATAATAATAATAAATGTTTAATATACCCTGACTTACTTCTGCAGGTTCTTACTTTGGTAGGTTCTTTTAACTGTCACCATGAATCATTCTAAAATGAATATCTATTTTCTGATAACATAGATGGGATTAGTGCCTGGAAAAGAATGATGTAGAGATGCCATTTTGCCTTCCCCACCAAATAATTACTGCTGTGGAACTTAGATTTTGACAGAATGAACAGTAAGAGAGCTACTTGTTTAATTCACCTGAACAGGTAAAATCATTACAGAGCAGACGTTGCCTGTCCATATGAAGCAGCTCACTTCCAAGTTCAGTGACATTTCTGAAAGCAGCATGCTGAATACATAGTGTCTCCTTAAAGCAACCACACTGCAATATCCCTGCTCTTTATCCGCCACCAGCCTGGGACCATCATTGGTTCTTGTTCTCAGAACTGGAATTCAGCAAGGGGAGTGCCAGTCTGGAGTTTTCAGGGAGGAACGCTTCCTCTGTCTCTCCGCTCTGGAACTGAAGTATTGGTTCACATTAGATAAGGAACTGGAATGTCGTGGTACCTTATATCTTTATTTGTGAGATGAAAAGATTCATCTTTGCCATTTGCTTTACAAGGTATGACAGATAAATGAAATTTTAATACAGGTACTTTAATATTTCCGCTATGGGACTAGATAAAGTTCCTGCTAGCAATTCTTTGTCACCTTTTCTTACATCTAAAAATGAACTTTAAGCACTTCAAAAATGGCTATAAAATTATTAGAACTCCTTAAGTAATGCAATATATGTGTCCTACTGTGCCTTTATATTCCATTTCATGAGTAAAATGATTAAATATTCCCAGCACTCTTAGAGTCATATAACAGAAAATATTAAATTTGAATTTGATATACCACTGCTATTCCCTTGATATGTTAGTGTGTGGTGTAGACTTATAAATTAATTTTAATGTTTATCAGGTTTAGGGCCAAATCACCTTAAAGTCCATATAAGCATACAGCAGGTGCTTAAAGTTTAAGACCCACAAGTGCTTACCTCATCATTGTTCTGTTTTATTTACTATGTCTCTGTTTCATTATCTGCCCATCCAGAGTGGTCGAAAGCCTGGAGCTGACGTATTAAATTGAGAATATGCAGATTATAAACTGTGGAATGAGGAGACGAAACTCACCCACATGGGATCTGCAAGTAGCTCTCTCAGCATCCAACTCCCACTTTGGGGAAGTGAAGCCATTTTGATTGAAGGCATCATTTCAGTACATTCCCACAAAGGAAGTAAAGTACCATTAATAAAGTATTATTACTTACAAATCCCAGAATGGGAGAAATGGGGCCATCCTCCACACCAAGTCACAAGCACACAGGGTAGATGGCAGTGTAGCAAGCACCTGTTAATTATAAGGTGGTTGGGGCTGTGGTCCCTAATTTTTCACAGGCTCAACTCTGAGTGGCCATTTTAAAGACGTCCCGGAAAAAGCAAGGTGGGAGCCGATGGCAGGGTTCTAGGCTTGGGACCTTGTCCAAATGTCTTACCCCTGGGTGTGAACAGGGTTATCACCCTGTAAAATGCCTACAGAACAACTCAAAATGGCTGTTTTCTCATCACAGAGAGTCAGGAAGCTTAGGTTGACCTCCCACTGGATTGTCAACATGTAAACAATGTGTTTATGAACACTGATCAGCTCCAAAGCTGCTTCATCCCACAGTATGATTCACTTCCCATCAGCCAAAGTATTATTCTTATCTCTCTCTTCTCAAGAAACAGAGCCTTCTCTCCACAGCTTTTGTAGTAGGAGTAAAATCCTTGGTGTCATACTTGAACCTCAAAATCAGCCAGTTTCTGAACATGGTAATTATATTAGGGGTCTCCAGAGAAACAAAAGTGACAGAATATATAATTATGTATACATACTTAGATATATGAACAATTTATTTTAAGGAATCGGCTCATGTGATTTTGGGCACTGGCATGTAAACAAATACACTTATAATTTAATTGGGCTACTTGCTACCAGGAAAAAGATAACAGGATATTATAGGAAGGATTAACGGTGTTGGAGAAATAAGAGAGAATTAGCCTTAATCTGGGTGGGCTAAAACATGGTTTTCCGAGGAAATATTTCCTGAGTTATCAAGGATGAAAACAAGTGAATCTTTCTGAGAATACAAAGAAAACTATTCCAGGGATAATTTCGTACATGACAATCCCTGAGGTGACAACAAGTTTGGAGTGTTTGAGGCAGGAAAAAAGGTGAAGAGTCTGGAATTAAGAGGATAAGGAAGCCACTGAACCGTGTTTGAACAAGATCAGTGATGTGAGGGGTGACAACAAGATGGCTGCAGGTGTCAGGGCTTAGCATCTGTCTGGGTGTTAGTGTTGTTTGCTCAGTAAACAACGTAAGGTTTGTCTACCTAAATGTGACCAAAAAAAAAAAAAATTGCAAGGCTTGGAGGAAACATATCAGAAATTCTAGGTTTTTAAAAAAAATATATTATTATTATTATTAATATTTTAAGGTAAGGTATTCAAGTGTAGTCATCAGGGAGATACAGGTTAGATCAGACACAGGAATTTGGGATCCCAGAAGTGAAGTCTACACTACAGACAAAATGCATGCATTACCATGACAATAATAATTTAGGTGCAGAGTGACCTGAACTTTCTCCATGCTATCTATCCCTAGCATGGCAAATTTACCACTACTATTAATCACTTTAAATTAAACATCTCAGAACATGATTTTAAAGATCCTAAAATCATTTCAATGACAGGTCTATTGATTTAATTTTTAAAGGGAGGATATCTGAGGTCAGCAAGATCATAATTCAAATAAATGGATTTGGGAAAATTAAATCAAGTCATTCACTGTCTATATTTAGACTTAAATACCAAATATATTGAAAAATTGAGTAAAAAATTGAGTGTTACATGCCTAAATAGCCACTAGATTCTTTCTCACTGAGTTCAATACTTTTCTTAAAACTATCAAATTATTAAAAAAAAAAAAACCTATCAAATTATCCCTGACAAAATAACTTTGCTAGAGGATTTTTTTTACTCTGCAACATTTGCTTCTTTAAAAACAGTTTTTACTGAAATTTAATATACATACAGAAAATCACATAGTATCACATACCTCAGCCTACCAGTGCAGGTACATGCCTGGATGAATTTGCTGAAAGCTCCCTCCTATAACTTGCAGCAGCTCAAGAGACAGATGTTGAAAGTAACATGAGCACCTATGGTTGGACAGGAAGGACTTTCCTAATAATACTAGTGTGTAGAATAAATATGATTCTTCCAAGCTGACTGGGTTATAACTTTTATCTATGGAAAACTCAGTAATGCCAAGAAGAAGAAAAAAAGAAAAGGTTAGCCATGTATTGAAACCCAAAAATTGGGGTGCTTGGGTGGCTCAGTGGATTAAGCCTCTGCCTTCGGCTCAGGTCATGATCTCAGGGTCCTGGAATCGAGCCCCACATTGGGCTCTTTGCGCAGCAGAAAGCCTGCTTCCCCCTCTCTGCTTGTCCCTCTGCCTACTTGTGATCTCTCTCTCTCTCTGTGTCAAACAAATAAATAAAATCTTAAAAAAAATCAAACACTGTATGATAATGTTGCTATATGAAATACAGTGGTGAATATTTACCATAAGAACTACTGATGTTGAATTTTTTTGGAAACTATTATAGTATTTGTTTTTACCATTCTAATAGTTCTTCAATGAAAATCAGTGCAGTAGTCAAGGCTTTATTGTGAACATTTTTTCCTATAAAGGAAAATACATTATTTAATTCTAGCTGAGCTACTTAGAGTTGAAATGAAGTGCATACACTTTTTATGTTTATAAAGATGTTCTTCAGGTGCCCACTGTATTCTGTTTGGCTTTATGTCAATTAAAGAAATTGCAGTCTCGGTGCAAATAAGTTTGTCTTGGAGTTTCTGGAACTTTGCCACATTCCTTGCTCCTGTAATTGTGTGAATGTAGACAAGCTAATTCATCTTTCTAAGGCACTGTTTCTTCCTCTGTAAAATAACTAATAGCACCTGCTCCAATGGGCTTTGAAAGCCTTGGATGCAATATCACAGTGGCAAAAATAGAAACTTAATAATGATATGATTAAGAGTTTATTAATTATTTTGTATTATGTGGTGTATATTTTTCACTTAGAGCCCAGTCTAACCCAAGTCTAACTGGACATGATGAGGCCTGGATTTGTAACATACACCCGTGACAACTGCCGGGTTCATCTGTGATCCTACTGCACAAAGAGCCACTTCTCCAGTGGTGGGGTGCAAACACGTGATGAAGAAACTAGCATAATTCCACTCTCTCTGGCATTCTTGTCATCCCCAAGACCAGCTCTTCTGCTGTCCTGTTGTTTGGTTGCATAAAGTCTAGGGCTAGTGGAACCATTAACTCTCATAACATGGGTCTGAATCAGGATTATATAGCTGATAGAAAGCCATCAGCACAAACCCCATGATATCCAATTCCTATCTTCTCTGAATTTAAGATGATAATATTTACAGCAGCATTGATTTTCTTGTGGCTGCATGAGGCCAAATTGCCTGCATTTCTATTTCCACATCTTTCCGTTAATAACCCTGCAGAACATTCAAGTTCATTTAAATATTCTGAACAGCCACATGGCTACAGACAGTCATTATTATTCCATGTTTCACCAGCTTAATATTCACAACTGGGGAGAATGAAATCATAACACATTAACATAAAACATAAGAACAATTTTGTACAGTATTATTCAAAAGATCTTGGTGAGTGGTCAAGTAGACATTAAGAGTTATTTGAATAGAAGTCTCCA
Source organism: Taxidea taxus jeffersonii (assembly GCA_003697995.1). Classification (NCBI taxonomy): domain Eukaryota; kingdom Metazoa; phylum Chordata; class Mammalia; order Carnivora; family Mustelidae; genus Taxidea; species Taxidea taxus. Next base: position 27,861 of record ML108738.1, on the reverse strand, counting down.
CCTGAAGGATCTGGCTCCTGACTCAAAGGCTATGCGTGATCTCTCCTGTGTAACCATAGGTAATTCAAATGCTTGACTGGGCAGGTCTCATGGGCAGGTTGCTGTCTGCACACTAGGCTTATGCACAACCAGCACACCAAGCCTCTGAAGGAGCTACAGTCAAGGACTCAGGGGGAGTCTTTACATATTTGCTTTTCTAGTTGACCCTTAAATTCTAGGTCTCTTTATTTGAGGTTCTGGGCAAAGGTCTTCTTCAGGCACCTTTGCTGAGACTGGGGTAAGGAGGCAAGGCGGGGGACACCCAGAAGCACTTTAAACTGCAGGAGCTTTTAGTTTTGGGCTCCCTGAGTATGAGATACCCCCACAACTACTCAGATATACCTGGCCCACAGCCATGGGGGAGAAAAGAACATAGGAAGCAGGTGCTTGCTCATTTTTGGCTCCTGCTTATTCTATATCAGTGAGTAGCTAAAGGTTTAGCTCTTTAATTTTTGGTTCCTACTTTCAGGCCACTCTGATGACTGACATTTCAGCACCTCTCCCAGCTTAGCTGAGTTCCCGGCACCACCATATTTTACTTTCTCTTCTGACGACTCAGCCTAAGGACATTTTTTATCAATATTATGGACTTACCCATGTGTAAACCAGTAAGAAAGCAAGAGCCTAAGTTTTCATCTGATCTCTTTGTTTCATCAAACTCATGATCATCATGAGAAATCATTACATGGAAATAAGAGAACAAAAGAAACAATTCCAAGAAATTATAAAAAAATACATTGAAAATAAAGTTTTAAATGATTTTAAATGTCTAAATTTTAAATGATTCCTCTAGTCCAGCTTCATTTAGTTAATATGACTATTTTTTAAACACAGGTAATAATAAATCAATACTATGGGGGAAATTAATAATATTGCTATTAATAAGATCATTTATGCATGAATAAGTATGCCAAAAGCTAAAACGCAATGCTTTATGAAGTCAAATTCCTACTATACAAATTTAAAAACTGAAATTTGAAGAATTACCTTCATTTGTGGCCAAGGAAAGAAAGGATTAAATATTTTATTGGGTAAATAATGTTCCAGTTCATTATACGAAGGCAGCGCAGTATGGGCTTACAAGCAAGGGGACCAAATTGCTTGTGTACAAGTCCCAGCTGTCCCCCTTCCAGCTAGCTGAGCTGGAGAACATACCACAACCCCACTGATACTAAAGTAGAAAGTCTTCCTGCTTCCATGATAGGGTTATCAGGAGCATTAAGTTAGTTACTATGTATAAAAATCTTGAAATAATTCATTGAGAAAATTGAATACCTGTTTGGAGCAAAACCTTTTTTTTTTCTTATGTTCAACAACAACATCCATTCTGTTTTTCAGTTATTTGTTATAGTTCCCAAATGGGACATTGTGTGCTCCAAAGTAAACATTTAAATGACATGGTTTATTCTGATGACTTCAGTTTTTATATAGAGAGATCGAAAGATAAAAATTTTATGTTTTTGGTGTCTTATTCTTGTTTGTAAATGATATTTTTATGTATATAATACAGGCTCTTTTAATTTATTTTCCAAGATGGGACATCTTTGAGAGTGAGGAGGGGCACTGTTAACAAATTTCTACTAGGATAGCTGGCATAACTAGCAATCTCGACATGGATTCGCCTTTGTCCCTCTCTTGTACTTCTGGTTAAGTGTTGCATTTGTTCTTTGAAGTAGTCTCCTTTGGGGACCCATGTATGTAAATAAATTTATAGACATACGTGCTATAGCAGATATATGTCAAAGTAACTTGCTATAAGATAAGGGGATTTAATAATTCCCCCTTATTCTATGTCACCCTAATTGTTCTAATGAGGTGATCCTTTAGTCTCTTGGCAGTCCCACAGTGGCTAAGAAAATTCAGGTAAACTTTCCTCTGAGTCACCATGTCCTCCAGTTTTGCTAGTTCTTCTGTTTTTGTTTGTTTGAACTTTCCCTTGAGATAATTATGTCTGTCTCAAAAGTTAGATTAGTAAGGAAATAGTGGGAAGAAGTAAAAGTGTTTTCTTGATTTTCAAGAATTTTAATTGTTTCCTCTTTCTCATTTTGTTTTTTGAATTTTTTTGCCCCTTAGCTAATGTAATTAAAGCATTGACAACCAATTTTGTTTACTTTTTTGAGAAAACTGTTCATTACTCTCAACGTTATGTTATTGTTTATTTGGGTCTCTATTTTATTTGTCTCTGATTTTTGTTTGTTATTTCCTACTAAATTTCAGGTAAGTTTCTTCTTTTTTCTCGTTCTTTGTGGTATAACGTTAAGCTATTGATTCGGACTTTTTTCCTTAACATAAGCATTTATAACATAAAAAGATTAAAAATAGAATTATCATTTGATCTAGTAATTCCACCATCAGGTGTGTACCCAAAGAAAATGAAAATATTAATTCAAAAAGATATATGTATCCCTGTGTTTATTGCAGCATTATTGTAATAGCCAAAATATGGAAACAACCCAAGTGTTTGTCAATAGATGAATGGATGAAGAAGATGTGGTTATATACATATACACACACATATATATATATATACACACACACATATATGTATATATATATGTATATATATATATACCCACAATTGAATATTACTAGATGATAAAGAAAAATGAAATCTTGCTACTTGCAGCAACATGGAGGGATCTAGAGGATATAATGCTAAGTGCAGTAAGTCAGTCAGAGAAAGACACATGCCATATGATGTCACTCATATGTGAAGTTTAAGAAACAAAAGAACAAACTAAAAAAGAGGCAAACAAACAAACAAACAAACAAAAACAGACCTGTAAATATAGAGAACAAAGTAGTAGTTACCAGAAAGGAGGTGGGTGGGAGGTTGAGTTAAATAGGTGAAGGGGGTTAAGACTACACTTATCTTTATGAACACTGCGTAGTGCATAGAGTTCCTGAATCACTATATTGTGCACCTGAAATGTACATAACACTATGTGCTAATTATTTCCCTACATAATGTTACTACACAAGTGTAGAGATTAGTTTCTAATGTGAATTAAGTATAATGCTATATGGGCCTTGTACAAATTGTTAAAAATCTCTCTCGCCATAATGATATGAATAATAATGAGACATGCTGATTTGTAAGAAGGGAATGTGATTCCAGAGTATAAGTATATTAGTGCAGTTAAAAAAGTAGAATTATTCTAATATATGTCCTTTTTTTTAATAGTTCAAATCTCAAATCTGGTTTCCAAATGCCTCAACAATGGGGCTTAATCTTATCTATCTATAAATATGTCTTTGGTTGCTAGCATGTCTCTTTCATTCTAGTCCATTCTTCTCAGAAAGCACTCAAGACATTTAAAATTTTTAATCTTATCCTATTGTCTTCCATAACCTTAAATTGCCCTCATTCCTAAACATACTCTATTATCTTAAGCTCAATTCCTATCGCCATCAGTCTTCCTTGCAACTTTTATCTCCATCTCTCTTCACACAAAAGGTATAGTTTCAACCACAGAACTAGAACAGCACAAAAAACACAATCATTTATCTTAGCAAGATTTATATCTAACCATTGTTAGTATAAATTGTGAATCACACAGAAAAAGACAGCCCATTTTTTTTACTTGATCCTGTTGGCACTATGGATTAGGATTTATTGTGAAATTGATACCACATGAGAATGGTTTAAGTCCTTAAAAAGTCACATGAAAAACTGATCATCCATTCATTTATTCATTAAAAATGAAAAAAAAATTAACTTCTGAATGTCTTCTTTGTGAAGGTGATGAAATTCAGTGAAACTGACAATTGGAGATATCATAAAAGAATTCAAAATGATTAAGCAATAGTACTTTTTTTTACACTTATCAATTCTTATTTCTGAAATTGCTTATTAAGGACATGTAACAAGTTCAAAGTATTATAAAATCATATTGGGCACAGATATTAGTGATATAAATGATTAGTAAAATTATAATCTGAAAACATACTATCAGTAAATTTTTTGTAATGGTAAGATTAGCATTAAACTATAAGTATTGCATTTTGGGGGAACTATCACCATAATTACTTAACGATGACACTTAATTGGATCACTATATTCAGAGAGAACAAGCACATAAATTTAACAGATTTAAGGTGTCATTGTTATTTGAAAAATTATGTGATATTGATTAAACTAATGTCGTTTTGTGTTCTCTTAATATTTCAATAGCTAAATCAAAAAGTCTATTTATGTGAGAACAGGAAATCTCCTCCATTGCTAGTGAGAAAGCAAAATGGTACACTTGAAGGACCATTTGGCAGTTTCTTTTTTTTTTTCCTTAAGATTTTATTTATTTATTTGAAAGAGAGAGAATGCAAAGCACAAGTGGGGGAGGAGCAGAGGGGATAATAGAAGCAGACTCCCCACTGAGCCAGGAGAGCAATGCAGGGCTCCATTCCAGGACCCAAGAATCATGACCTGAGCTGAAGACAGACATTTGATCAACTGAGCCACCCAGACTCCCCTTGGCAATTTCTTATAAATTATAATGGACACTTAGAATAAATCCCAGCAATATTATTCCTAAGTATGTGCCCAAGTAAACTGAAAGCATATGTTTCTTCAGAAGCCTACACGTTAATGGTTATAGCAGCTTGATTCACAGTCACCAAAAGCAGGATATCTTTCATAGGTAAATGAATTAAAAAACCCATATATCTGTACAATGGAATATTACTCAGAAATAAAAAGGAGTAACATACTGACTCACTCAACAACATGGGTAAGTACTAAATGCATTTTACTAAGTAGCAAGCAAATGGTTTAGCTAAGTGGTTTAGCCTTGCTAAACCCCAAAGAGTACATATGGTATTATTCCACTTGTAAAGGGGCACCTGTGTGGCTCAGTCAGTTTAGAGTCTGCCTTTGGCTCATGTCCTGATCCCAAGATCTTGGAATCAAGTCCCAGATTGGGCTTCTTGCTCAGGAGGGAGCTTACTTCTCCTTCTGCCTGCTGCTCCAACTCCCCTCTCCATGCTTGTGCTTTCTCTCTTTGAAAAATAAATAAATAAATAAATGCATTCTATGACAGAAAAAAACTCTACTCAATAAGGGTGAAAAACAGATCAGTGGTGAATGGACTAATTTGGAGAAAGAGCCATATAGGAAATTTTTCAGGGTAAAATCTTTGTTCTGTATGGTAGTATAGGGCTAGTTACATGACTTTATGCATTTGTCAAAACTTAGAGAAATGTACACCACAAAGAGTGAACTTTAATATGTGTAAATTTTTTAAAAAATCAACAACAGGATAATACACTCAGCAAGTAATAAACCTAAATACATTAAAATATCACTGAAGAGGGAGGAGACGAAAGAATGACTTAAATACTTTGGAAAACTATGTTTTGACTAGGTACCATAAGGCTAAGAATAAAGGGAATGGTACATTAACTCTGTATGCATAATACTCTGTAGTAAATGGGTTTCTCACAGGAATGTGGGTTACCAAGTCTGAAACTATTTTACATCCACAAATGTGTTGAACAAACACAGAAGTAAATTATAGATGAAAGCACCCAGGTTCTCATTGTCAGAGCAAGAAGTTACTAATAAATAAGCAATGAAGGAGCAAATGAATCCTGTGGTGTTGGGTTAGCTTTGGAAATATCAGCATAAGCTCATTTATCTTAATATATATTCAATTATTCATGCATAAATGCATACAGGTATAAATATATGCATGGATTTCTATACATATAGATAACTCTTAACACTATCTGCAAAGAGAGCCTACAAGGAGTGAGCCCCCCAGGAGCAATGAGCACAACTGGTACCCAGATCTTGGTTTCTAAATGCCTTGCTCCAATAAGAAGAAGCAGAGAACTTTGTACAAATGACTGAGACAGGATAAATACAAGATGAACCTGAAGTATCTTGTTATCCCAAAAAGTACAGAATTTTTCCAGCCACCAAAAAGAAGGATGGAGGTATAGGACTATATAAAAGACAGAAAAGTCAACATGAAAAGTCTCTCAGTGGGACTTTTATATAATAAATTGACCAAATAAACGAATAAGCATTGCATTAGAACTTGAGTAAAACAAATGTCCATATGTTGATATTATTATAAATAAACTATTGAATAAACAAATTATGAAAAATACAAATCTTCACAAAGAAATTCCAAAAAAATATATAAATACACCCTCCTGCATAAAGTGAAGCATAATTTTTCTCCCTTTGAGTATGAGTTTCATCAAAGAGGAGAGTTTAGAAAGTGAACAATAGCATCTCTATGATGGTGACCCTTAGCAGGCAACACCTTGAGTGATCAAGGTAGCATCCTGTTATATCATGGATTCCCAGATTTGATGTAATGAGAAGGACATTTCATCTCTGTGGCATTTTTCTTAATAATCTGTAACCCTAGTCAACTCACAGTAAAACATCAAAGAGACCCAAAATGATGGACATTCTATAACATGCCTGCTTAGTAATATTCTTGAAAATTCTGAAGGTCATGAAAACAAGGAAAGATTGAAAAACTTTCACATACCAGAGGAGACTGAGAAGATGTGATGACTAAATTTAATGTGAACTATCTGTACAATGTTTGCAGTTCTCTAAATTCAACATTATTCACAAAAAAAGTTTTAAGAATGTATAGTTCTTATAACACAAATACCATACATTTGTAACTTGCAAAACTTTAGCTAAGCACAATGAAAATGACCTGAGAGTTGATTATCATCCTGCAAGTTCAGGATTTTAACTTGAGTTTATTTTATGCATTAAAATCTAAAGAAAGTAACGATTAAATATTAATCAAAACTTACCTCCAACCTATGTCATAAATTACTATAACATTTTAAGTTTAGAAAGAAACTTAAATGTAATGGATCAGGATTTGAATTCCTTGTACAAAATTATAAAGATCTTCTCCTTGAATACTCCCAGACATGCATATGTTTTGTTATCAGATACTCAGTTCATAAGATCTTTTTATTGAGTTAACACAAATATCAATTTCCATTTTACCCAGCATAGCATCCTCAGCCTTTTATTTTGGCAGAAAATAAATCTAATTAAATAGCTATAGCCCTTGTATCTTCACATTACCAGTGTTAAGTAATCCCAAGTCTTTCTGCTTGCTTTAAGAAAACTTGTCGTTCTTTTAACAATATTTACAAATCTTTATATTTTACTCTTAGTATCTTGGAAACTAACCTGAAATATCCTATGTGAAATAGTCTGATCAGCAAAGATTTAAGAGGTACCAAAAATTTTTTCTCTACGTACATCTATTTGTTAACACAACCTAAATTCTGTAGGCTCATCACACTGTTGAAATTTATTGATTTATCTTCACCTTACTTTGACACATTTCATGTAAGTATTCTTGATCTTATATTTTTTTATTTGGTTTTCTGGAGAAGCCAAATTTATGATCCTTAAATGTATAATACGTATATAAAAATATATAACACATACAAAATATTATATTTTATTATTATATTTTATTATATGTATTATATATCATGTGTTTATATTCTATATAATTCACATATATTCATAATATATTATCTATGCATATTTAATATATTTCAATATATAATTTAATATATAATATATATCATATATAAATATATAATATAATATAGTACTATCAGTACCCTTCACTGAATCACCAATAAAAATAAGGGTTGATGCGCAGCAACTTCTTCCTAGGAACAACGCCAAAGGCAAGGGAAGCAAGGGAAAAAATGAACTATTGGGACTTCATCAAGATCAAAAGCTTTTGCACAGCAAAGGAAACAGTCAAAAAAACCAAAAGACAACTGACAGAGTGGGAAAAGATATTTGCAAATGACATATCAGATAAAGGGCTAGTATCCAAAATCTACAAAGAGCTTAGCAAACTCAACACCCAAAGAACAAATAATCCAATCAAGAAATGGGCAGAGGACATGAACAGACATTTCTGCAAAGAAGACATCCAGATGGCCAACAGACACATGAAAAAGTGCTCCACATCACTGGGCATCAGGGAAATACAAATCAAAACCACAATGAGATACCACCTCACACCAGTCAGAATGGCTAAAATGAACAAGTCAGGAAATGACAGATGCTGGCGAGGATGTGGTGAAAGGGGAACCTTCCTACACTGTTGGTGGGAATGCAAGCTGGTGCAACCACTCTGGAAAACAGCATGGAGGTTCCTCAAAAAATTGAAAATAGAGCTACCTTATGACCCAGCAATTGCACTACTGGGTATTTACCCTAAAGATACAAACGTAGTGATCCAAAGGGGCACGTGTACCCGAATGTTTATAGCAGCAATGTCCACAATAGCCAAGTTATGGAAAGAACCTAGATGTCCATCAACAGATGAATGGATAAATAAGAAGTGGTATATATATACAATGGAATCCTATGCAGCCATCAAAAGAAATGAAATCTTACCATTTGCGATGACATGGATGGAACTAGAGTGTATTATGCTTAGCGAAATAAGTCAACTGGAGAAAGACAACTATCACATGATCTCCCTGATATGAGGAAGTGGAGATGCAACGGGGGTGGGAGTTAAGGTGGTAGGAAAAGTAAAAATGAAACAAGATGGGATCGGGAGGGAGACAAACCAAAAGAGCCTCTTAATGTCATAAAACAAACTGAGGGGGGTGGGGGGGAGAGGGG
>ML108738.1:0-19075 GCA_003697995.1 Taxidea taxus jeffersonii | reverse complement strand
TAAATATGTGCCTATCTAATACTGATTATAAAATTATAAAAAAATATAAATGAATACACCTTGTATAAGAACCCATATATGTTCCTAGTGTTGGAAAATGTCTCTTTACATTTAGATAATGTAGGTAGGTAGATAGATAGATGATAGATGGACAGACATATATCTGAAAATATGATTTTAGTAATCAAAAATAGATTATAAACCATAGAATACATCAATCTGGCTACTTTATAATTTGTGCAAGCTGGCTTCAATTTTTCAAAATTATCTAATTTTGTCTTCTTTAGGCTTAAATTACATCATCTGTGATTCTTAAGATCATTGACACTATTTTAGAAATATAGTCCTATGACACTATTGCCTTCTATACCTTATAAAACATACTGAAGACTCTTAATTTTTTCAAGATGAATATATATACATCTTATAGACAGATATCAGTATAGATATACAGATATTAGATTATATATTTGTGTGCATGTATATATGTGTGTGTATTCACACATAAGTTATATAGAGCTCAATTATCATTACAGACTGAATCGCACCTTGCCCCAAATTCACCTGTTGAAATCCTAACACCCCAGTGCCTCTGAGTGTGACTGTATTTGGATATGGGGTCTTTAAAGAGGTACTCAAGTTAAAATGACATTACTAGGATGGGCCCTAATCTCAATATGGCTGGTGTCCTTTTAATGAGAAAAGGTCAGGTTACAGACACTCACAGAGAAGTCCACATAAAGACAAATGGAAGTACACCCAGCTACAAGCCAAGAAGAGAAGACTCAGAAGAAAACATCCCTGCTGACATCTTGCTCTTAGAATTTGTAGCCTCCAGAACTGGGAGGCAATGAATTTCTGCTGTTTAAGCCACCCAGTCTATGGTACTTTGTGATGGTATCCCCAGCAAACCAGTATGATTATATATAAAACTAAATTTCTTTAGTTCTCATTTTACAAAATGAGAGTTTTGTTGAAAATTACTAAGTATATCTCTCATATGGTTTAACATGAACGCAACTACATATATAAAAGACCATAGAGAACACTCCAGCAAATCTCTTAAATTTCTAGTTCCTGTCAGTTACAATTGGACCTCCAACCTCACAGTGGTATCGGAAGTGGCTCCAAACTGGACAGGCTGCATCATTACTTCAGCCCTACTCTTGTCTCACACCAGATGCCCCCTGCTGCAGGGACCCTACTAATCAAAGACTACATGTAAGGGTTTTAAGCATTTTTTTTTAAATTTTTAAACACTGTTAAACATTTTTTAAAATATAGCCATTAAAAAAAAATTTTGAATGGCTTCATTTTCAATATATTTTGCACAGAGTTGGCTCTAGACTATTATTACTTAAATAATAAGAAAAAGAGAATGATTTTCTTGTTTTCTCTAACCTCTGAATTTAAATTTTAACTTTTAACTTGTCCTCTCTTTCATGTCTTCATTCTTGGCCATAATTAGTGTTTTGATGCATAATTGAACTTGGCCATTTTACACCTCCTTTGCATTATAATTTTGTATTTAAAGTCTGAGCTGGAAATGAATATGCCATCACCTATATCAAGACATGTCCTTGTGACACCAAGGGTCAAAGATTCGTAAGAATCTTAGATTACCTAAGCTTGTCACAGTCCTTTTGAATATTTTATTTTCAAATATTGGTTCAATATCCACTTAGTGAAACCAGATTTTTGTTTGTAAAAATTGCCTATTTTCACAGTAAGGAATTTAATGCATAGGTCAATTGCCATTTTCAAAACCACAAAACTTCTTTGAAAGATTATGAAACTGTAATATTTTAATGATTTAAATAATAAAACACATAGTCCTTCCTCTATTGAAAATATCAGGTCATGACTTATTCAATGTGCTATTCAATAATGCTTGTTATTAATTAATAATATTATCAATAATAATGATTCAATAATAATAATATTATTATTAATATCAATAATGCTCATGACTTATTCAATATGCTACTATAGACTTCAGACAACCACCATCCAATGAATCTTAATGGCAAGAATTACCAACAGTGTCAACAGGATTATAATGGTAGCAGTGAGAAGGTTGTGCACACATGTGTGTGTGTGTGTGTGTGTGTCTGTGTTCCTTTTCAGTTTTTTTTTTTTAAACCTTCTGATTGCAGCATTTTATATCTTGGCAGACATTGTCTAATGTATTTTTCCTCAGCTATGTATTAAAATACAAGTGGAAAATCTGGAATCAAAATCCTATTTACCCCAGAAATGCTGAACATTGCAGTTGGGTACTGTGGGAAGCTACCAACCAACCCTGTCCTTACTCTGAGTCTGAAAACACAACACAACCACCTCAGTGTCAGCTGATTTTAATTCTAGATTTATGACTTTCTCTCATCCTTTCATAGAAGATGTTCAGGAGTCCTAATAACCCAAATGCCCTATATAGAGATGTTTGAAGTCCATATGATCATAGGTAAGTACATATATGTATTTATTTCCATGGTTTCAAAGGAACGAGTCACTTAATTGCATACAGAAAAGGCGCACCTCCAGGGGAGTAGTGTTCTAGCCTATTGTTTTATCTAGAGAGGTTCTAAGTTTACAAGGATTTAATACTTAGGTAACCTCTTCAGAATCAGCTAGTATCAGTTGGAGCTTTCAGTGGAAGGCAGGGTTTCTTATTTGCCTGTGTTTAGTTGACTTAGTTTGCTCCTTATCCAAAAGGGATCACAGAGGAGTCAATGGTTTCAAACCTCAACCAGCTGTCTTTGAGAACTCTTTTTGAGAATGGGTTTGGAAAGTTTCATTCTGTTCTAGGATTTAGAAAGAATTAATAATTCATGGAAAACTCAAATTCCATATTTGAAGTTTTATGCAAAACCCTAAGTGCAGTTGGGAGTATTCAATTTTGTGGAGTTCTTTACGTGTTTTACTTTAGCATGGCCAGTTTTGATGTCCCAAGCCATAAGTAAACCTCTACCTGGAATCCTACTGTGACCGTTGCCACCTCTAAAAGATTCTACAATGTGCAGCTCATTATTTAATGCTTTAATGCTTCTTTAGTTCACAAACTTGATCTGCCTTGAAGCATCTGTTTCTTAGCTTGCTCTATCTAGCCTTCAGAAACATGAGTAAATTATTTGTCTCCCTAACAAATTCAAGGACTATTTTTCTTTTTGTTTTTCTTAAGATTAAAAAAAATATTTATTTGAGAGAAAGAGAGTGAGAGAGAGCATGAATAGGGGCAGGGGCAAAGGGAGAAGGAGAAGCAGACTCCCCATTGAGAAGAGAGCCTGATGCTGAGCTCAGTCCCAAGACCTGGAGATCATGACCTGAGCTGAAGACAGATGCTTAATGAACTGAACCACCCAGACACCCCAAGGATTTTTTTTTCTTCTTAGTTAATGTGTCTTAATATGTCTGTCTGAACTCACAATTCTGAGGAATTTAATGTTGGCAAAGAGAGTTGTAAGCATTTCAAAGTTTACCTATAGGCTGGGGTCAAAGCAACCTATCTGTGAAAATTATGTACCCCTGTGTGTTGAGAGAGGGTAGTTCTGCTAAAAATTCACCTGGTTCTTGGAAATGGATCAAAGGATACTGGCAGGACTGGCAATCATTTGCATTTGAACAGAATTCTGCTTGTTTACAGGAAACTCTGAGGCATTGATAGCATAGAATATGTGTCAATAGTCTTCATAGTAGCTTATTGCATTGGTACAGTGCCCCAGGTACTGTTTTGTACTATATATGAGGTATATGTGTGTGTATGTGTGTCTTTACAATAATAACACTAAAAAAGGTACTTCCTTTTAGACCATTTTCAATGAGAAAACTCAGTTTTGAAAGCTTATTTGCTTCATGCCTCACAGGTAGAAAATATCAAACCTCAGACATAAACCCTGCGTTTTCTGTCTCAAAAAAGCATCCTCTGAACCAACATACTTTAGGCATCCATGAAAGTATGCCTCTCAAGTCTCTTCCTCCAAGAGGACAGTTGACTGGTGACAGTTGACTGGCTCTGACTCTACCCCTACATTCCTGCCGGCTTCCCCACCCCCCCAACCCCCCCACCCCGTGCATGGCAGGCAAGCTAATGCAGGGTCCTGTGAGCCCTGGTCCTCTTCTAAGGGGAGACTTTTGCTGAGAAGACTCCCATCAGTCTTACCAAATTTCCTTGGAACTCCCCTGCCATCTGAGACTCTTCCTATTTCACCTTATTTTTCTCTCCCTCTACTCTGTAAGATTTATTTAATATCCAGGTATGTGGTTCTCCCAGCCATGTCTAGACCTGTCTTCATATTTACTCACTGGCTATCTTAGCTTGGGCACCTATAACAAAATACCATAGGCTGGGTCTCTCAAACAAAAGACATTATTTCCCACAGTGATGGAGGCTGGGTGGTCCCCTACCCAGATGCTGGCAGATTCAGTACCTGGCAAGGGTTCTCCTTCAGGTTGCAGAGCACTGCCTTTGCCTGTGTGCTCACATGGGCTTTTCCTGGTGTGAGTGTACATGAAGAGAGAGAGAAAGAGCATGTACAAGAGCAAGAAATCTGTCTCCCTTTTCTCATAAGAACACTAATCTCATCCTGAGGATCTCACCCTCATGACTTAATCTAAACCCAATTACCTCCCTAAACCCCATCTTAACATTAAAAATTTGGGGAGGCAAAAATATTCAGTCCATGGTACTCTGTCTCTGACTTTTCAAAATCCTTGTCCTTCTCACATGTGAAATACATGCATTCCATTCCAACATCCCCAGAAGTGTTAACTCATTCCAGCATCAATTTTCAAGTCTAAAGTCCAAAGTCACATCTGAATCTCATCCAAATCAGATATGGGTGAAATACAAGGTATGATTCCAAAATTTCTCACCTTCTGAACCTGTGAAACCAAGAAAATTATCTGCTTCCAAAATACAATAGCAGGACAGGCATAGGATAGACATTCCCATTCCAAAAGGGAGAAGTAAGAAATAGTGATGGGATCCAAATAAATCCAAAATGCAGCACAATATACCCCTGAGACCTTAATGCTTGAACATAAACCTTTTTCCTTTGATGCAGCATCACCCCACAGCTCATATTTATGATTTCCTTCCAAGATTTCATCAGAATAGTCTCTAGCATCCATATTTCAACCAAGATTCTGTATACGGTTTATTTATATCTTCTCTCAGAAGATGGATGCTTTCTCTGCAGCTCTTCTGAGCTTCCCCCAAAATCACCTCAAATGTCCATTTTCATTCTGGCAGATCTTTCATAGAAATCTATGCTTTCTGAGTCTCAGAATACCTCTAGTCTCGGCCTCCACCTATCATTCAGCTCCAAAGCTGCTTCCAGCCCACTTCTCAAAACCAACTACTAGCTTAGTCCAGGCAGCTGCAATGGCTTAAAAAAAAAAAAAAATGTTTATTTCTCACACATCTGGAGTCTGGGAAATCTAAGACCAAGGTGCCAGCTGATTCAGCTTCTGGTAAAAGCCCTTTCCATAGCTTGCAGATGGCCATCCTCTTAATGTGTCCTCATGTGACTGGGAGAGAGGGTGAAAGAGAGTGCAACATGCCTGATCTCTTTTTCACATAAGGACACTAATCACATCATTAGGACCCCACTCATGGCCTCATCTAAACCTTATAGCCTCCCAAAGGCCCAAAATACCATCATATTGGGGGTTAGGGCTTCAAGATAGGAATGGGGGGGCACACATCAGTCATACATAGCCATATTCTTCATTGCATCCTGGATTTTTCTTCTCCCAAAGCAATATATGGCTTTGGAGGGGAAAGGTTTAGCATACATGACACAGAGTTTGTGGGGAGAGTTAATTATCCATACTACCATGTGAAGTGCTGTGAAAGGCCAGTGTCGTGCGGACTCTAGGGGCCCTGGGTTGTCTTGACAGAAATGCTGCAGGTGCTTGCTTACCCCTGGTCATGAATGACTTTATGCTTTCACAGAAAGGATGAGGTTGGAACTCCCTATGAAAGGAGTGGGTCAGCTCAAAACCAGCTTAGTGAGGGAAAGGAGATGTATAGCTTCTTCACAGAGGAATTAAGGAAAAGACAAAACTAGGATGGGCACCCAAGGATGAACAGGAGTACATCACAGACAGACATCAGGAGCTTCTTGAGGGCTTTTAGTCTAACAGAGAACTTATATGGCAGACAGTACAGCTTGGGGTGACAATACAACACAACATAAGCACACCACCTAGAAAACTATCATTCTTGAGAAGCAGTAGAAATCTGTGATTTTTACAGAGTCTAGGTCCAGTTTTTAGTCAGGGAACTGAAGTACATCCTATCTAGCTCCTAAGATGCACAACAGTTAGAGAGCTGTCAAAGGGGTTTTTGTTTGTTTGTTTTTGTTTTTCATCTCTGACTTAGTAGCCTAACTGCTTGTGCTCTGACCCCATAGAAGAAATGTTGATGTCTAAATCCGCCAATGCTGAGAGAATGTCATGGAGGGAAAAGGAGGGGTGGGATGAATTTAAGGGAGTTTATGAATATGGTGTGGCTGGCTCCCTTTCCTTTTTTAAGATTGTGTGGCTTTAGGGGCACCTGGGTGGCTCAGTTGGTTAAGCATCTGCCTTTGGCTCAGGTCATGATCTCACGGTCCCGTAATCTAGCCCCAAGTTGGGCTCCTTGCTCAGCAGGAAGCCTGCTTCTCCCTCTCCCTCTGCTGCTCTACCTGCTTGTGTTTGCGCTCTCTCTCTCTCTCTCTGATTATATATATATATATATATATATATATATATATATATATATATATATTTTCCCCCTAAGATATACATATATACATATATATATACATAAGATACATATATATCTTAGGGGGGAAAAAAAAAGATTCTGTAGCTTTGGCTGTCTGGAACTCTCTAAAATCTGATTAAAGTGGTGGGTCTCATGCCCAGAAAGTATTTGAATATGTAAGTGTGTATCTATTTTCCTCTCTCCTTTCCTTCCTTCCTTCTTTCCTTCCTTTCTTCATTCCTTTCATTCATCTTCTTTTTTTTTTCAAAGATTTTATTATTATTTATTTGGCAGACAGAGATCACAAGTAGGCAGAGAGGCAGGCAGAGAGAGAGAGAGGAAGGGAAGCAAGCTCCCCACTGAGCAGAGAGCCCAATGCAGAGCTCAATCCCAGGACCCTGGGATCATGACCTGAGCCACCCAGGCGCCCTCATTCATCTTCTATCATCATTTATCTATCTATATTTTGAATAGTATTTCTAAAAGTTATAGTCCATCAGTAGATCCCAGGTTAATGACTGTAGGAGAAAATAAAAAAGCCGAGGCAATGGGACTGGAATGCTCAAAACCTGACACTGTATGCTAGAAGGTGATAGAGTGGAGTAATAGGTAATTGCCACTTCAATTGCTAAAGTTCAGACCTTCCATTAAATATGAAATGAATGGAGAATGATTGCAGAACAGTTGTAGCATCAAGCTGTAAGAAATTTTAAGGAAACACAGCTTGTGCGAAAAAGACCACGAACATGGCTTGGGGCCAGATGAGACTGGAAATGTCAAGTTCAGTGGATTGAAGAAAATTAAAGGAAGAGAGGCTCCAGTTGAGGCTATAAAATCAGAAATGAAAACAACAGGACTTTGTTTTCTTTGTTTAGAATGTCTACTTTATTCTAAGGAAGATGGGAAGTGGCAAAATAAGGTTTGAGGCAAAAGCATTCAAATTAGGGACAAGACACCTGAGGTTGAAACCTGATTCCACCAGTTACTGCATGTAAGCCCTTGGCAAACTAGCTAAATTCCCTGTGCCTCAGTTTCCTTATCTGTAGTATAAAGATAATAATAGTATATAATAGATAGAACTACTTTGAGGATTAAGTGATTTAATACATCTTGGGTGCTTAGAACAGTACCAATGAGAATAAATATTAAAAATAGTTAACTACTGGGGCACCTGGGTGGCTTAGTTGGTTAAGCATCTGCCTTCGGCTCAGGTCATGATTCAGGGTCCTGGGATCAAGCCCTGTGTCAGGCTTCCTGCTTAGTGGGGATCCTGCTACTTCCTCTCCCTCTGTCACTCCCTTTGCCTGTGCTCTCTCCCTCCCTGTCAAATAAATAAATAAAATCTTTAAAAAAGAGTTAACTACTGTGAAAACAAATACAGATAATCATCCACTTATAAATAATTATGTTATTCTTAAGATGGGTGTTTTTGATAGATATGGAGTAAAGAAGAGAGATTTGAAAGATATTTAGGCAACATTCTCTTTAAATCTTTGTGTCTGCTTGGAGAGCAAGGGTCCAAAAAAGGGTAACAAGAGCAACTCATGTTCAGCTGGACAACACAAACAGCTGACATCACTGCATCTGCTGAAAGATGGAAAGTCAAAGGAGGTGCATGTTTGGACAGATGCTGGAAAAGTCACCTTTTAGTGTTTAGAAACACCGAATTTGAGGTGCAGGTGGACGCAAATGACACACCCTTTAGAAATCTGAGAAAGAAACATCAAAAATACTCTCAAAGCAATACATAGATTTCTCCATGAAAATTAAGGTTAAGGGTATACTAGAGCTTAAATTAGCAAAATAGTCATGATGAAATCTTAACTCATGGTTATTATTAAAGAAAGTGCTTTGTCTGGGCAATGGAAACAACTTTATCTGTTAAGTGATAACAAAACATGGATGGAATTATATTACTCCTAGAATGAAAAAGAGACATTTCCAGGATAATTGTCCCAAGCACAGTCTGAGGAAAATATACAATATCTGTAAAGACACCAAACTACAATGAAGAAACAAGAAAATAAGTTGTTCACATGGGTATAATATTTTGTTTACTTTGTGCAACTCACAATACAAGCATGCCTGTTTTTTTTATTAATTTATTGATTATTTTCCTAGTAGATTAAAAGAATAGGTTGGTTCTCAGTTCATGGGAAGCATTAAATTCAGGCTGTTTATTGCCTGAGTCACCTCAGGATAGCATCTTGAATATAACAATAAGCTGAATGTTATCAAAATTAAAAGAGAAGTGAAAAAACATTTAGACAATGCAGTGTTCAATGTGTAAGCATCTAAATCACAGAGTAAAGGAGAGTATTTTTATATCTGTTCACAGAAGTAGAATGTGGGTTGATGATGGTTGCTCTATCATCCCTGGAAACAATTAGTCTTTGGTACCAGAGACTCTCCATTAACATTTAACAAAATACTTCTTGAGTCATTTGAGAAATGAGGCAAGAAAATAAGAGTTAGATTTTTTTTCCCATTTGCTGATTCAGTGCGTGTGTGCGTACAAGTTCATTCAAATCATCACTATAACTTTTCCTTTTTTATCGAAGTATCAGTGTCACATTAATCTCAGCTGTACAACATAAAGATTCCACATGTTTATCTTGCTCACCCAACGGTCACCACAAGTGTAGCTATCTGTTACTGGCAGTGCTATGACAATACGTTTGACTGTATTTCCCATGGTGTACATTTTATGCTCTTAATTTATTAATGCCATAAAAGGAAACCTGGATCTCCCTCTCAAGTCCAACTATTTTGCCCATCTCCTCACTGTCATCCCTTCTGGCAACCATCAGTTTGTTCTCTGTATTTAGGAATCTGTTTATGTTTTTTGTTTATTTTTTATTTTTTAGATTCCACATATATGTAAAATCACATGGTATTTTTCTGACTTATTTCACTTAGCATAATACCCCTTAGGTCCATTCATTTTTCCACAAAAAAGATCTCATTCTTTTTTATGACTGAATAATGGCATATATATATGAATATATGAATATATATATGAGTAAAGAAATTATACACACACACACACATCACTTCTTTATTTTTAATCTGTTGATGCAACTTGAGTTGCTTCCATATCTTGGCTATTGTAAATAATGCTGCAATAAAAATAGGAATGCAGTTATCTTTTTGAATTAATGTTTTCATATTATTTAGGTAAATAGCCAGTAATGGAATTGCTGGATCATGTGGTACATCTACTTTTAATTTTTGAGAAAACTTCATAGTTTTCCACAGTGGTTATATGAATTTACATCCTCACCGATAATGCACAAGGGGTTTCTTTTTCTCCACATCTTTGCCAACACTTGCTATTTCTTGTATTTTGACTAGCCATTCCAACAGGTGTAAGGTGATATTTCATTTAGTTTTGATTTACATTTCCCTAATTAGTGATGCTGAGCACCCTTCATGTATCCATTAGTCATCTATATGTCTTCTTTGGAAAAACGTCTGTTCAATTGATCTGCCCATTTTTAATTGGAATATTTGGGGATTTTATTTTGGTGTTCAGTTGTGTAAGTTCTTTATATATCTTGTATATTAGGTCCTTATTAGATATATCATTTGCAATTATCTTCCCCAATTCAGTAGGTTGCATTTCTATTCTGTTGATGGTTTCCTTCAACGTGCAAATGCTTTTTTTAATTTTTTTTTTTTTGGCTTTGTCCCAATAGCTTGTTTTTGCTTTTGTTGCCCTTACTTGAAAAGATATATCTAGAAAAATGTTGTTACAGTGTAAATGTAAATTTTATATACATTGGGAAACCCCAAAAATATTACTTACTCTATTACGATATTCTCTTCATTTCAGTGAACTGAACTTTATTTCTGGAACTGAATCTATAATATTTCTGAAGTATGCCTGTACTGCTTTAGTTTGTACTAAAGTTCTACCAGTTCCAGCAATCATATTTTAATTTGTGAATTAATCTACGCTTAACCAAATTTGATCTGTAAACATGAAAGTGACTTGCAAATGCACATTTATCTAAGAGACTTACAAAGTAAATATTGGTTTCTGAATTCATTTTTCTGTTTAAATCTGATACATCACTTAATAACTAAAATAATGGAACCCATGTCAAGTATTGTTCTCTTAACTTTGTTCTTATAATTTGTATTCTTTATTTCAAACCTGTGAAGAATCTTTGAATAGTTTAGCTTAACTCATTCATGTGAACATAAATGAAAATTAAGCTTTTTGTTTCATGACAAAACTTGCAATTTATTAAATGCATTTTCAAGTACATTAAATCTGATTAGACTTTTAAAAGCATTTTTCATTTAATTAAGTTGACAGCAGCTTATCCTGAGATGAATCAATTAGGACTTTCAGTGACATATACAAGGCACTCCATCTACTCCTGTATATGGAGTATGGTCTGTCTCCCTTCACTTGTTCCTGATTGAATGACTGGCAGAATAGCTTGGTGTAATTCTTCTTCTATTTGAAAGAATGCCCCTTAATTAGGGACTTAGTGTACAATAAATCTATGTTCTTGGCAGAGTTTGACTCAAGAGGCAATGTGATAAAAAAATTGGATCTCCACTTACTTTGGGGGAGACTTTTTTTCATGTAGATGAGGAATGGTAAGTCATGGCAATCAGATTCTTCCTTTACGCCATGGTGGCATGCTGAAATTTGTAGATGAAACTCAAGTACCTGTCAAGCATACTCACAATTATATTTCACTCTGTTTCTGAGGTTGTTATACCACATCCTTATAACCACTTATTTACACTTTGGTTTCATAATGCCACAAAAAATTATATTCTCATAATTTTAGGTTGGATAACTAGACTTTAGAACTTTCTTTTAATTCTTCAACAACAAAATTGACCACCATGTATAAAAATATAATCTAATCAAATGATAATCTAAATCAATTATAAATCTTTCCAGAACAGGCAAAATTTCCAATTTCATGGAAGGTGTCCTGTCATCACTACCTTTATAAGTGCGGGAGTAAAAGAAATTTTGTTGCAAGTCCCTGTGAAATTAGCCCTGGACACACTGGACCATTTGGTCTTGGAAGAATGCTCCTTTCTCCCCAGTAATTAGTGCTTTTTATGGTTTTCTGGAGAAGAGCAATTTTGTTTATGCTACTCAAAATTTTATCTTTGTACGAAGCACCACTCCTAATTCCCATGTCTCCAGTCCTTTCATAAAGTACAGCCTAAAGGGAGGTCATCCCATTGGACATCTCCCATGCCTATTATTCCTGCCCACTACAGGAACACCTGAACTCTCCCTCCAATCCCTTTACCAGAATGCAGACTACTGTTAACCTCATCCTCCCCTAGCGCATCCCCAATGTTTACTAAGAACACAACTACAAAGATAATCAAACTCCCGTGTTTCAGGGCATGAAAGAGAAAAGCATAAAGTCTGCTGACTTTTCCCCCATTTTAAGTATTATTATTTTCACATTCAATTAGAGATTATTGTTTTGGAAATGTTCTCTAACCAAAATGAAAAGAGAAAATAAAAATAAATAAATAGATATTTAAAATTAGTTGTGGAAGAAACTCACACTTAGAGACTGACACACTGACTGGATATTTGATTACACTACAGAATTGTCAAATTTTTAGGTGTGATAATGATGAAACTGTAATGTTTAGAAAAAGAGTCTATCTTGGGGCACCTGGGTGGTTCAATGGGTTAAGCCTCTGCCTTTGGCTCAGGTCATGATCCTGGGATAGAGCCCCGCATCGGGCTGTCTGCCCAACAGAGGAAGCTGTCAGCTTCCCCCTGTCCCCCATCTGTGCCTGCCTCTGCCTACTTATGATCTCTCTCTCTTTCTCTCTTCCTGTCAAATAAATGAATAAAATCTTTTTAAAAAGAGTCTATATTTTAGATACACATATACAATAGGTCCAGAGAAATGAAAATGTGTATGTGTGACATTTGACACAAAATAATCTGGAGGATGGAGATAAGAGGAGGATTTGGAAAAAAACAAAATTAGATATTATAGGTTAAATTTTTATAAATGTAAATAGTTTTTAAAATCTATGTTTAAATATAAGCAGGCAAAGAGGGTATTAGAAGGAAAAAATTACAGGCTGATTTCATGCACAAACTTAAAAATCTAATAATTAAACACAAAATAATAACAAACATTATTAATCAATGTGTAACACTCTGAATGCATTACCCATTATCTCTATTTTATGCTCCTACTTCTTTCTAGATATAAACCTTTCCTTTTTCTATAAAATAATTTAACACGAAGTCAACTTTCTAACTCAGATCCCCTGGTAAATTGACAAGCTGGTATGTCAGATATGTTGCTAGGCCACATGACTTCAAACAACCAATCCCAGAATTTTTAAAGTACATTTAAAATAGGATTTACAAAAAATATCTGGCACTGTATCTTTGAATTGACTGATGAATTTCCAAAAGATTCCTTTCATTTTATAGATTGGATGAAAAATATTTGAACTATTTGGAATAGCTAATTCTTTTTATTTAAAACATCAGACAATTTAAGATTGCATCATTTAAATATTAGTGAAATTGTTCTTTTACTAAAAAAAGTTAGGATACTATAGAGAACAAGAATATCAAGTCAAACACACAAGAATCAGAACTTACCAAAATTTACTACTAATTCAAAGGATACAGAGAGCTATAAGATAGATTCAAAGGAAGTTTGGAAAAGTCTGAAGACTAGCTAAGATAACTTTCTTGGTTTGAGGACCATGTAAATGCATGATTCAGATCTGCTATGGGAACCAAGATTGACTGGAGGCTGGGCATCTACTCTTCTGGCTCCAAAACTGTGTTCACACCAAGATTACACTTCCCTCAAGGGTCATTTCCAGCCAAAAATGGAGCATGGCAGAAGTACAAGTGAAGCTCTGTTTCTCAAGATGGAAGACCCTTTTGGTGGGAAACTTACCCAATGATTCCCACCATCAAATTAAGTAAACACTTGAACTGCAGTCTGAAACACTTTCCACTAAATCTTCCTGTCTGTCTCTTTTTCACAAATGTCAGACCTGCAGAGAATATGAAGGCTTTCATTTATTTGGTCTCTTCCTGTGTCTCCTTCATATATGCATCCTTCAGTAAATCCCTTGCATTTCTAGTTTGGTATTAAGGTATGCTTTTCAGAAAATTCAAATTAACACACATAGATGGTGTCAAGGATTTTCTGAGAAAATGTGATGAAATGAGGCTTTGTGACTCACTTTTTCCCTGCTGAGTAGACAAAGAAGATGCCATCCTGTACAGCAAGCAGGATTTGGAGAGTCCTTGCACTAGGCACCAGGACAACAGGCAATAGCCCACCAATGGTGACTTGGAAAAACCTCCTGGGAAGGAGAGCACATTGACAGTTGTGCACTGGGGCACCAGTACAAAGACATTGGAGTCATTGGTTACTGTTAAGTTTCACTGATGCACTGAAGAAAGGTAATGAAGAACTGATGACCACTGGCAGAGAAAGGCTAAACACAAGAATAAGGAGCCTTCTGTAGTGACTGTCAAAGAGGCTTTTATATCTGGCACACAACTGAGCAGCAAACCAATGACCTAATATGGTCAGAAAGCTCCACAGATAAAATGCTGAGCTAAGGCACATTAGGTACTTCAAGTTTCCACTGGGAAACCTAACTAGGTTGGGATTCTTGAAATATCAGCTGAAGATATCTAGTGAGCTTCTCCTGAGAACATTGATTCTAAAACAATACCATTTCCCCCCTACAGCAGCACATTCTTTCCTAGCAAAAGCTAAGACTTTCCTCATCTAAAAGCCATTGCAGAAACTTCTACTCCACAAGGCAATCTGTGGCCCCTCATTTCTTTTACTGGCTGGCAGGATTATGACCAGGGTTAAGAGCCAACATCAGATGGCTAGTAGCATCATGGACCTGATAATGGGGAATATAGGCTGTACACAAAGGGAAAAATTTGCTACTAGAGTGGATTTTGGGACACTAGAAGAGACAATTGTCAAGAAAAAGTCACACGGGAATGCTTGAGTTGTCCTGGTAGATGCTAAAGGAAAGATGGCAGATTGAGATAAATGGAAATTTTTGAATGTATCTATTACATAAGAACAGAAAAAATTCACTGATTTCATTTTCTAAGAGAGGGCTCAGAAGGCATATTGTTCACCAAAGCCATCACAAGTGCTCTGGAAGGAATGACTAAGAAATCCAGTCATACCTATCCTCTGCATGCTAGAGGTGGTAGTGAGGAAGGCAGTCCTATTTCAGGGTTTAAATATCCATGGGGAAAATAAGGCCCAAGAGTAGTTGAACCCAGATGGCAGTGCTTGACTGTCAGAAGCCAGGAAACTGTAATTATCACAATAACTAGCAAGTTTGGAGAAGCAGCCTAGAGTACTCTGTCTCTTGAGCATTGTGGAGATGATTAATAGAACACAGCATCCTTAGGGACAAAAGGGAGTGGTGGCCAAAAAGAGTACTGATTATCATCTACAATTAGAAAAAAAAAAGTAAACATAGAAGAGCTGAAGGTTGGGTGTGACTAATCCAATAAAGAGCTGATTTTTTTGCTCAGTTCCTGGGCTGACTCAAATTCTAGTTCTAGATACCATTGACAGAAGAGGTAGCCATCTACTGAGGACGAAGGACACTACAACATTGATTTCCCTAGTTCTTCCCCAAAGGAATGACTGATGGGTATGTTCTTGGCTGAATGACCATTGCAGATAGGGAGAAACTCTGACATTTGGGAGAATAATGAATACTGGATCCGGGTGGTCATTAATGTTTGGAGATCCAAAGAATCATCATGGGTCCAGGAAATAAGTGGATAAAGATTGCCCCACGTTGGGCCAATAGGACCTGTACACTCACTCAATTGTCACTTCCCCAGTCGTGAATTGTGTAATTGATTATGATATATTTGATAGTGAGCATGATCCCCTCATTAGGACTTTTACCTATGTATAAGAACTGTCAGGGGCGCCTGGGTGGCTCAGTACGTTAAGCCTCTGCCTTCAGCTCAGGTCGTGATCTCAGGGTCCTGGGATCAAGCCCCACATCAGGCTCTCTGCTCAGCAGGGAGCCTGCTTCCCCCCCACCCCCCGCCTGACTCTCTGCCTACTTGTGATCTCTGTCTGAAAAATAAATAAATAATCTTAAAAATTTATATATATATACACATATATACATATATTGCATCCCAGCTGGGAAGGAGGGGCTGGATATTACCATTAAACATCTAAAAGATGCAAGGGTCATGATCTTATCATATTTTCATTTGTTTAATAGAATGGCCTCTGTAAAAATTGAGATTTGTTCTGGACAAATGGCTATAGACTACCACAGCTTAACCAAGAAGTATTCCTGATCGCACCAGCTGTACTGGATAAAGTATCATTTTCTCAGGTGTGAGTTGGGAAGTAACTGATTTGTTCAATACATTCTTTTCATTTCTGTCAGAGAGGATCAGACAGAAAGAGTTTGCATTTACATAGGATGAACAAGACTAATGTAACTATCTTGCCATCTATGGCTGTCTATGATCATGATAGTAAGAGATCTATGGGATCTATAGCGTCTATAGACTATTACATTGACCCCTACCTCAGGGGTCGGCAAACTACAGCTTGTGGGCCAAATATGCCTGTTTTTGTAAAAGAGAAAAAAGAAAGTTGTATGGGGACACAGCCATTACCATTTATTTACAATTTGTCTATAGTTGCTTTTGCAATACTAAGGCAGAATTGAGTAGTTGCAACAGACACTTCACAGAATGCCAAATGACTTACTGAATTATTTACTGGGTGATCCTTTAAAGAAGTTTGTTTACATCCACATATCTATGACATCATGCTGATGAAAGAAGATGAGCATCAAATGGCTGGTAAGTGGAGGGTTTTCTTAAGGTAAAATGGGAGATAAGGTATAATGGGAGATAAACCATTTATGAAAATGTAGTGATCCACCATTTCAATAAAGTCTTCAGGTGTCCAGTCACCAAGAATATGCCAGAATATGTTCTCCAGAATAAAACAAATTGTTCAATCGTAATCCTCTAGCACAAAGAAGAAAGTGCAGTGCCTGAGAGGTCAGCCATCCTGGGTTCTAGAGGCAACACATTCCACATATAGGAATTCTGACCCAGTCTATAAGCCAGATGACAGGGAGGCTGCAGGCTTTGAATCATGACAAAACAAGAAAGGATTTTGTAGCAAGTCCAGGGTGCAGTGCATGGATCCTTACCACTAGACCCTATGACCCAGTAGGCCCTGTGGTGTTGGAGGTTTCAGTGGTGGGAAAGTTGCAGCATGATTCTTATGGCAAGGATCACTAAGAAATTCACCACAGAGGCCCCTAAGATTATGTAGTAAGGCTATTCTCTCTACACCAGAGAATTCTAAACTTTTTGAAAAATAGCTCCTGACATGTTACTGGAATCTGGTAGAAATAAAGTGCTTGAAGCAGACATATAAATAGAGCACTGGCACTGCCTTCTAAAGGAGCCGCTGATGTATTAGCTCAAAAATAACATTCTGAAAGTATGTGGGGTCCTCCTTAGACTAAGGTATATTCATTAAATGCAAGACCTCTACATGACACTGTGTCAACAAATAGGGAAAACAATGGTCTTGGGATCCAAAGGGTGGCATCATTGAGTGGTTCCATTTGCCATCATTTCCATTGATCCTTTGGAAGATTTTTTTCCCAACCCAAACCCAGCAAGATGGAGATTCTGGATCAGTTCCCAAAGGGGTCATACTCTTGTCAGTGCAACAAGGTTTTCATTTGAATATAGCTTGATACAGCCATCAGGGCACTTTGAACTCTCATGTCCAGAATCAGTCAAGAGAAATCACCATACCAGCAGAGTATATACAATAGGATTGAAAAGCAATGTGTGCAGAACCCAAATGATGCACTTAGTGCCTCCTAGTACTCACTTATCTCATTATGACTGTTACCAAAGATATGTACAAGAATACCTGGAGAAGATATGATTGTCAACTTCAGGGGAATAACCAATCACCATGTATGCTGAGAGTGCACCTCTGATGAAGTAATCTACACACTCTGGGACATCTTGTGGTCTCCACACTACACTCACATAGTACTAAGACTCCTGAACATCCCCAGGCCTAAGGGACTGAGTAACATGCTCCCGGTGGGCACTGAAGCCTCCAGACCAAGAGAGTGAAATAGGAGGCTCCTGAATTTCCTTACTTCTCAAGTGTGTAGCAATTCCTTCTGAGAGAAATCTAGAAACTATGCGTCAGACATCTAAGAGAATACCACATCAAGATGGATAGGAAATGCTAAGCAAAATTTCACCATAAACTCCTCCCCCAGCACAGAATCATACAATCAAGAGGGAATGCCAAACTCTCAGCTTTACCCCAAGGAGAAAATAATTTGAACTATACACATATAGTCCAAAATTTTATTTCTGCCACCCAAAGGAAAGTACTCCATTGTACCTAGCTCTGAAGGCCAAAAGAGTTTGTGTTCATGAATCCCACAGGAATACAGCAAATAAAGAAGCAGTTGTTGATACATGCATGAGCATTCACAGTGGCTATCCTCCAAAGAAACAGCACAAAAGGAGTAGGCAAGACTCTACACACCCCCAACCATTTCCTAAAAGGGTTTTGACAGCATACTTCACAAGCTACTGTGTGGGAAATCTGGATTCTAATTAGTGTGAATGTAGCTGCTGACAGTCATTTTCCTAGGAGCCCAAAAGAGCTAGTGGACACTTTTGCCTTCTCCTTCTGTTTCATTCTAACAATAAAACCAAACAATCAGAAGATGGCGGAGAAGTAGCAGGCTGAGACGACATCAGGCAGCAGGAGATCAGCTAGATATCCTATCAAACCATTCCAAACACCTACGAATCCAACAGGAGATTGAAGAGAAGAAAAACAACAATTCTAGAAACAGAAAATCGACCACTTTCTAAAAGTTAGGACCAGTGGAGAAGTGAATCCAATGCAACGGGAAGATAGACCCCGGGGGGAGGGCCGGCTCCCGGCAAGTGGCAGAACAACGGAGCACAAAATCAGGACTTTTAAAAGTCTGCT
This sequence comes from Taxidea taxus jeffersonii, assembly GCA_003697995.1. Taxonomy (NCBI): domain Eukaryota; kingdom Metazoa; phylum Chordata; class Mammalia; order Carnivora; family Mustelidae; genus Taxidea; species Taxidea taxus. Next base: position 256 of record ML108738.1, on the reverse strand, counting down.
CCACGGAGGGACATCGCTCCAGAGGCTAGACTGGGGAGAAGACCTCACGGGGACAGCGTAGACTCAGGTCCCGCGGGGTTACAGAAGGATGGGGCGTGTCTGAGTGTCACAGAGCTCACAGGTATTAGAGCAGGAAAGCCAGCTGTGGAGATAGAGCCAATGAGTGAGCTCTCAACTCGGGGTTTACCAGAGCCGTGGTCTGTGACATGGGCCGGTGCTCTGTGCGAGGGGTCCCCACAAGATCCAGGGAGACTCC
>ML108737.1:20111-30989 GCA_003697995.1 Taxidea taxus jeffersonii | reverse complement strand
GCGGGAGGGCCCCGGGGGCATTTCCTTCCCCAGTGCTTCCATTCCTTGGGGGCACGTCAGGGACCCCCACCTTGAGTCCCGTGCCATCCTGTCGGTGAGTTTTTAAAGCTGTCCTCTTCATTCAGAAAATGGCCTCCCCAAATGCACTCAGTGCTTTTTTCATCCAAGCACAGCAGATTGATGGGTTTAAAAAAAAAAAAAAAAAACTAAGAAATTAAATCTCCTGGGGCATCTGCACGGCTCAGTGGGTTAAAGCCTCTGCCTTCAGCTCAGGTCATGATCCCAGGACCCTGGGATCGAGCCCTGCATCGGGCTCTCTGCTCAGCGGGGAGCCTGCTTCCTCCTCTTTCTCTCTCTGCCTGCCTCCCTGCCTACTTGTGTTCTCTGTCTGTCAAATAAATAAACAAAATCTTAAAAAAAAGAAAGAAATTAAATCTCCCTTGAAATATAACACCACATAATTGAGTTTCTGTATATGTTGTTTAGAGACAGTAACAAAGAAATGTAAAACAGGATCCCCGAAGCTGGGACAGCTTGTAAAATCTGGTTAAGCCATGTTGAAAAATACTTGAATGCCCCCATTAGAAAACACAGACTATTTATTACTTCCTTTTCTTTAGCCCTATGAGGCATAAGCTCCTTTTTTTTTTTTTTAATACTCCTTTCTCCCCCTTTTCAAAGTGCACTCATTGAACTCTTGGCAATTAGTGTAATTGAAATTTATTGACAATGTGGCTGATGTGGAAGCCCATTGTCCCTGAGCACGTGTGGCTGTGAGTGGCTCTGTGGCAGCGTAAGGCAGCCCGGCCTTGCTCAATCACATCCATGGGCCACCGGCTGCCAAGGGTTCCTTTGGGGGTATGAATGTTACTTAGTGATAAGAGCCTTTCGAAACAGGATCCCTGGACCCCATCTCTTGTGGGAGATGGAAATGAAGTATGTATTTAGCTGCTGTGGAAAATTAATGTAATTGGCTCCCACATAAAGCTTTGACAAGTTGACCTGTTTGAAATCCAAGGAGGGCTTCGAGCCCCGTATCATATTATCTTCAACTAACCCAAGCACGCTTCGTGCCCCCCACCCCAAACACACTGGAGGTGAAATGAGATGGAATTGGGGCACTGGTGTTTAACAACACTTCTGTTGAACACAGTTATTATTTTTGCTTGCGTAGTCCGAGATGAAGGGGTTAGGATGATTGGATTTCCACATGCGTGTGCCTGTGTTGATAGCTCTCAGTTTGAGCTTTCTTTTCTTTGGCAGAAATGTTCGGAAATGTACATGGGCACATCGATCTTTAGACTTGTTTTCTCTCTCTTCTATGTATGATTCTGAAATGTAGATGTGTAACTTGATGAAATTTAATTGGACTCATTTAGAGGGAAGTGCAGATTTCCAGTTTTCTCTTCTGAGAGGGTAGGTACATTTTATTTTAATGCATAGGGATTTAGGCATGTAAAGCTAATAGGAGAGATATATTGAAATCTCTGCCCATGGAAATGGGCGTATAACGTTTTCCCTCAGGGGAGTTTCTAAGGAGGAGATTACTATGGTGAATTAATTTTAGCTGCTGTCCTGTCTGGTTCCTAATTTCAGATAATATGCTCTTTTGATTTATTTAATAGGACCCTCAAATGCAACACCCTAGAGTTTAAGAGAATACAATGATAAATTGGAGAGCACGTGAGAAAGCAGGTGTATATGTTTCTTCTTTTGAGAAAAATCTTCATGCTCTTGTTAAATCCTGAATTATTTGCATGCATTAATGTGCCTAGTCCCTCCCCCCAGTACCATTTAAAGGTAACCTCGAAACAATAAGTTAGTAGGTTTTATTGATTCCACATTTAAAAAGGGATTGGGTAAGCACCTTATTATTTTTTCTCATTTCAGTGGTAGAATCTGTTTCTCTGAGGGAGGCTTGTTGCAGCTAAGAGAGTTGAAGCTGGTCTTTCTGAATGAATTTTAAAACTTTAAACACTGTATTGGCGAGGGTTCTATGCTGTGGTGGTCGAGCTTTAGGGAATCATCTTGAGATTCTTGGGTAGTGGAGGAGGCCGGGTGGACGGAGGGATTTTATTCTGCACTGGTGTGGCAGGTAGGTCATTGGCGAAGGGCATGTGAGAAAGATGCCAGGGTGCACACGTGGCTGGAGCCCATGGTCTTACCGGGAACCGGCTGTGAGTCTTGGGAAGTGGTGATGAGTGGGAAGGGAAGGAGGATGACGGTCAAAGTTACGAAGAGAGATGTTAAGGCTATCGAGTGAAGATAAGACTGAAAACTGTCTCATTCTTTGCTTTCCTGTAGATTGCTCAGGCAAATGTTGATTTGTTAATGACCACAAATTCAGCATGAGAGTGAGTAGACCTGGCAAGGAATGCCTGTCTACCTGTCAGCCCACGGTAATGAGAGGCCGCGCGGTCGGGACCCGCGGTGAGGGAAACGTGCGTGCAGACAGGGTCTCTGCTCCAGCACCAGCTTCTACGAGACTTAACCAGCCACAGCGTGAGCGGTGAGGAGAGAGTCAAATGTGCTTCCGATAAGTCAGGCTTCACATGAATTTAGTTGTTTTCTAATTTTAAACAGGGTATTTTGGTCAAGGCTCTCCAGAGAAACAGGACCAATACCAAGTGTGTGTGTGTGTGTGTGTGTGTGTGTGTGTGTGTGTGTGTGTGTGTGTAGGGGGGGTTGATTGATGATTGTGATTGATTGATTATCAGGAATTGGTTCACACAGTTATGGAGTCTGAGAAGTCTAGACTCAGGACTGCCTGTGGTATGGTTTCAGTCCAAGGCCAAATCTCGTGGGGAGAAATCTCTTACTTAGTCTTTTATTCTATTCAGGCCTTCGAAGGATTGGATGAGGCCCACCCACATGGGGGAGGGCAACTTGTTCTACTCATCCTGCAAATCCCAATGCTACCTCAGCTGGAGACACCCTCACAGGCATACCAGGATCACCCAAGCCAAGTGACGCGTCGAAGTAGCTACAGTGTAGGTGTTCTCATCCTGCTGAGACTTTCAGATGATGGTGTTTCTGGTGCCTTTCTCCTGGGGTCATCATGCACAAGCTCTCTCCTCTGTGTCTGGGGCCTCTTCTAACTGCTGTCTTTTAGGTTCTTCTGATAGCCTCAGTCCCCTCTGCATTCTTGTATGATTCTCAGGTTTCTACCCCATCAGATCCCGCATGGGGCATCATGTTTGTGATGAGAGGACAGGCACTGTGAGGTACTGCCTGGGTATTTACAGTAGGTCAACCCTCTTAATCGAGGGTCTGAACATTTAGATCAGCACCTGAGGTTAGGATTCCTGAAAGACGTACCTGCGTTGCTTTCCCAGGGAACCTTTCAATACAATCACTTAGAGCTCAGTCTGCAGAAGTTAGTGACCTGCACCCCAACCACCATAAAATAACAGGTGCTGCCATCCTGCTCTCTGCCTGCTTCTTGCTTGTGACCTGGGACAGAGGACTGCCCTTCCCTGGAAGCCTTGCACTCCTGCTTTGAGATTTGTAAGTAATAAAACTTTGGCTTAACTAACTGTGTGTATTGAAACTGCACCTTCAACCTGAGTGATCCTGTGAGTTTCACTTCCCCAAAGCGGGATCCTGTATGCTGAGGGAGCCACCTGTCGCCCCATGTGGATGGCCGGTGCCTGTCATCCAGCTCACCATCATTTGCCCGTTCTTAGGGTAGCCCCCCAACACAACCCTGGTTGCAGTAGAGATCTCAAATCTAAATGGCCAAACCAACTCTGGGCTGTGCCGCCAGATTTGCCCCTCCACTCTGGCCTGTCCCTGGCTATCTGAGTCAGCAGTGAGAGCAGGCAGCCGGCCATGCCTCCTCTCCTTGGAGCCCCCACAACCGTTGTTGAGTCCTGGACTTTAGCCCTCACCTAATCCTTAGCTCCGTTCTGGGTCCTCCCTGTCTCCTCCAGAGGACTGGGATCCTTTGTCTCTTTCCTGGATTCTCCTGCCCCCTGTGCACTGCCCCAGCTCTGCCTCAAATAGCTGCCAGAGTCATCTACCCCAAATTTTCTCACATCGTCAGGGCTGTCAAGGACCCCTTGGTCTGGATAAATGTTGACCTGACCAGGATGTCCCATCGCCTCCTTCCTGAGCTGGACTCTGTTGGCCTCTCTAGCCTCATCCTTCCTTGTATTGTGTCTAGTCAGCAACCCCCGGGTCCAAGCATGAGCACCAAACATGGCAGTGCACTTCTTCTGCACTTGCTAGTCATGATTCCAGAAATTTCATTCCAGAATAAGCAATGTCCTCTATGTAATGTCCCCGTGACCTGCCCAAGCAGGGTCTCTAATCCTGCACATCTCCACTGTGGCCATTAGGCCCTCCCTCCCTGCTTGGACTTCTTGCTTGTGATGACCTGCCCTGTTGAAAGGATTAGGAAATGTAGTCTCAAATTAAATGCAATATGGTAGGCAGAATAATGAACCCCAAATGCGTCCACAGCCTAATTACCAGAGCCTGTAAATATGAATTAAATGACAAAAGAGACTGCAAACATGCTTGAGTTAAGGGCGTTCAAACTGAGAGATTGTCCTGGCCATCCAGGTGGACACAGTGTCATCTCAGGAGTCCTACCTTGTACTTGCAAGCAGGAGGCAGGAATGTAAATCAGACAAGCTCAGCCCACCACTATTGGTACCGGAGATGGAAGGGGTCTCTGAGCCAAGGTGTGTAGTCAGCCCTCTGGAGTCTGGAAAGGCCAGGAGAAGGCTCTCCCTAGGAGTTTCCAGATAGAAATACAGTGCTGTGGGTACCTTGATTTTAGTCCAGTGAGATCCATGTTAGACTTCCAAGTTCTTGAACTATAAGATGATACTTTTGCCACTGTTTTCAGCCACTGACTTTGAGGTAATGTGTTACCGCAATGATGGAAAACAAACACATAGAGTAAGTGACTAATCATGCCTGTGTCCTTGGAAATGCTCTCTGTCTCATTTACTTTTGAAACTTAGGTTGAAAGCTGTATGTTCAAGGCTTCAAGTCTTTTATACAACAGCCAACAGGGCACATGTTCTTCAACAGGGTTTCTGATGGGTCAAAGCTATGACTTTCACTCATTAATGAAGACATAACCTTATCACAAAATTTCAATGCATAGTGGTAGATAATTACTTTAGGTGATAACCTACTTCTGAAATGTAAACTAATTGGAAACAGGTAATTTAAGTACCATTTCACTGATTATTCATATAAAGGCATCAAATAAATATGATGGTATTTTAAATCTAAACTTGGTAGCCATAGTGATACCATACAATCTCTGAAATGGGCTAGAAAATATGAAATTCTCAACCCAATACACCAGCCATATAAAAATGAAGACACTTAAAGCCACAGTAACCAAATATGTACACAAGGAACTAGATTCTCTGCCATCAAATGGGAATCGTGTTGCCAAATAGGAAATAACCAGGAGACACCATGAGGGATATCTTGGGGATACCATGAGACACCATGAGGACCATGGATACCATGGGGATACCAGGAGACACCATGGGACCTTAGATTGATAGAATGATTTTACTTCATTATATAAACCATTATTTTATAAAGTTGTTTATTCAGTGTAGAAGCAAATAATCTTTTATTTCAAGCAAGGAACAAACTGCTGGGACCCATTTTGGTTCTTGGGGATAGTGGCTTAGATGGAAGAGTTCACAGGGATTTCAGAAAGCCGGGTAAGTTTTCCATTCCTCAGGTTCCCTGTACACCTCCAGAGCTGAGTTTGGTGGGGGGGGGGGATCTCCAAGAGGCAGATCAGGCCAGGTGGTTCTATGTCAGGGTCCTGGGCAGTGCAGTGTCAGCCAGGGAAGGGAGGTCCAGCAGAAAGAGGTGAGTCTGCTGGCAACTGGAAATGTGTCCCACGGAATACGACTAGTTTGGCCTACGGCTTTGTCCACCAGGAGATAATTGCTCTATTAGCCTGCTCGCCCTGTGTCACCGAGGTCTGATTTAGCAAAAGGGTAAGATGGCTCGGGATGCACAGCACATTCTTCTGGTTTTGCAACCAGATGTAAAGGAAAGCAGTTTCCAGAGAGTGATGGTGTCCATTTGGGACTTTATTTATTTTGTTGGGAGTCTGTGAAGGAAGAGCACATGATGGCCCCTATTAGGGGACAGCTAATCAATATTCAGAAAAGAGTAACAGTAACTGGACCTGCCTTGGTCTCAGACACAAGAGCTAAGCTTCAGTCTAGAGAAGCCTCCACACAGACCAACAAGAGCCCGTAGCAGGTGGCAGCCACAGGGAGGGGAGGGGAGTCTCTCATTCCACAGTTTCTACATTGTAATATTCAAATGTTTGGTTTTAAGGAAAAAAAAATGAGGCATGCAGAAAAACAGGACAGTATGAACTGATCACAAGAAAAAAAAAAATTAACAGAAACTGTCCATGAGGAAGCCCTACCAGATGTACCACCTGACCTAAACATGCTCACAGAGCTAAAATAAAACCCTGGATGAAGAACTGAGTAGGCCTGAGGAGAGTGATGGTTACCCATCGGCAGGGACATGTGGCAATCACCTGTAAGCCCGATTTATGCTTCCTGGGGCTCTGATTCAGTGATTCTCCTGGACTTCCCTGAAAAGTATGAGTCTAATCATAATATGAACATGCACACTCATGCTCTTAGAGCCCAGACTTTTCAAGGAGTGGAATCATGGTAAATCACACTAATCTCTGTGCCATACTTGTTGAATAAGAAGGGTTGCTCAAGAGAATCTCCCCCCACCCAAAAAAAGGAGTTGTGTAGAAACCCAACCTAAGGTAATTCCCGTGTTCCTCAATGTAAGCCAAGAAAGAGGAAGGGAAGAAACCTAAGACAAAGATCGTCTTTCCAGCCAGGAATTTAGGGGAATTCCATCACCTTGAAACATTCCCATAAATAATTAAAAGGGATGAAGTTTCTAATATTTTAAGAGCCATTAAATAACCCAGTCACTTGACAGGTATGAAGTGCCAACTTGTGTCATCCATGGTGTCAAAGGACAGTGCAGATATAAGAATGAACACAGTCTCAGCCTGGGAAGTGTTTCTCAATCCTTCCATAGGTAAGCAGAGCTAATGGGCACCATTTTGATTTCATAAGTTTATTGCCAAAAAGATTTCAAAACTGAGTCCTATTTTCTTATTTCCCAATTTCTCATGTATAGAATTTTCCCATTGGTATAGAGACTCAGAAATTGCCACCTTAATATAACTGCAATGCAAACAGCAATTGTGGAATTTAAGAAACAAATTATAATGATCGCTATTTATTGAGCACCTACCCTGTGATGGTTATTTGGCTTTGTACTTGGCAAAGGTTATCTCTTCTTGATTTCCTTGTCTTATGAGATGCGTGTAAGGTGAATTTAGAGGGAAGGTAACAGGCTCAGAATGATTGTCGCTCGCCCATGTCCATGAGGCTGGTAAGCAGTGGAGGGTCCCTCTCAGTACAACTCCAGAGAGGTGGACTGCTTCAAGGAGCCCTATGGGCCGTCTTTCCATCTCCGTCCTCACAGACCATGAAATGGTCTGCAGCAAGGACGTGATTTGTGCAGGGTCAGATGAAGCTGATTTGGAGTCCCTGGTGAGTGACATCTGTGGGCCTCTGTCATGAATATTTCTCTTGCCCTTTACACCAGTAAGATAAAGAGGATCCCACTGCACTGTACTGATGTTTCAAAATACATCTGAAAACATTTATTTTCTATTATTGGGAAGAGAACTGTTTCCCTAAGTAACAACCTGATATATACTCAGGATGCTAGTCCTTTTTAGGATTGTTATAAAGAGGAGCTATTGGCGGCACACATGATAGAAGATTACTGGTTTTCCTTCAAACATAGCTGCTCATGTTGGAAGGCAAAGTATCATTATGGCTACATGAAGGAACTTCAGGGCTGGAGCTACACATGTGAAGCCCACTTAATATTCTTTAGAACCTCTGTACAAGCAACAGGTAGACAAAGTCAGGCATCTTGCTTTAAATGCATTTTGAATTTTAGAGCGTTTGCTTTCATCTCCATGTCGCCATATGGAGACATGTAGGGTATGTGCATCTCTCAGCACGAGCACCGTGCCTGGCACACAGCTGCTGAACAGTGTTTACTGGAGGAAAAGCAGCACATCACCTGTCATGCCATCCTTCTTCATTCCTGTGCTTTCCCTGTTTTCGTATAGCCGTGAGAGCCCTCGGGAAGACAGAGAAAAAGGAACATCCATGCCCCAGGGTTTCCCTGTTTCTAGGCCACCCATCCAGATCCACTAGGCCTCTCCCCACCAACAAAAGGACGCAAACCACCTGCTGAGAGTGCCCCTAAACTTGTGATCTATGGACACAAATGAAGCCAATATACCGAGAAATGCCACAGCCCCTTTACCCCTGAGGGCCTGGTGTCTAGTACTCACGTGTTTACAGAGGCCGGTTTGCTCCGTGTCGCCCGAGCAGCATGACACTTTACCAGAAAATGTTTGGGAGCATGGACTCACCTTTCCTCCACCAGACGGCAGCCTCCCTGAGGGCAGAGACTGCACCAAATCCTTCCTGCAATATTTCTTCCAGTTTCTTGGCATTTAGCAGAAAACACAGATGTGTTGAAAGAAAAGTACTTTTATTATATATACTGCACAGTGAATCACGTAGAAACCTGGGTTTCAAGCAAGAAATGTGTATTGCCTCTGAGTTTCTGTGGGTTGAGAATGTGAGTGCAGCTCTCTGAGTGCCTCTGGCTCAGGGTCTGTCTTGAGGCTGCAGAAGGGTGTCTGGCAGGGCTGTGGTATCATCTGCTGTCTCTCCCAGGGAAGGATTTAATTCCACTCCCACCTGTGAGTGGAGCAGGATTTGCTTCCTTGCAGCCTGTTGGACTGAGGTCGTATATCCCAGCTGGGTTTTGTAGAGAGCTGCCCTGACCTCCTTGTCCCATGAGCCTTCCTAGAGCAGCTTAGCTTGTGGCACTCAGAGTGAGAAAGTGAGGGGGGCAGTGGCCAAGACAGAAACCCGCCTCTCTGTAAGGTCACCTCCAAATGCACACCCAGCAGCTCTGCTGCATTCTGTCTCCTAGAAGTAGCCACCAGGTCCAGCCTGCATTGAAGGGGTGGGGCGGGGGGGGGAGGCTGACACAGGGTGTGAACAACAGAAAGCAGGGTCACTGCAGTCCTCTAGAAACTGCCCACCACACTGTTCATGCTCAGTTCTGACTTGGCTATTTGTGATTTATTTTAGTTTGCATTCATCTTTTGCATTATGCAAACCTGCATCCATCTTCATCCTAGGGGAGCGCAGATCAAAGATGGGCCTGTTGATAACTCAAACCGTGAATCGTGTCATCGATGAGCCCCTTCTACCTTAATCACCATGACACTTTTCTTGATGTGTGAAGCTTCACTTCCCGTCTTCCTCATCCTGATTTGACATATCCCCTTTCTTTCTGCAAGTGCATAGGAGGATATGCTTCAACACACATTTTTCTCATCTTGCTTCACATTCCTCTAGATTTTAACTGGGTCTGCAATTGACTTTTACTGGGCCAGTAAGTTCTTTACTTTAAGGTGAGTTGTATTATTTAACAAGGCGGGCGATTCCTGGTGGAGATAGAATTACTGTTAGAGATACAGAATCCTATAAGATCTTTATGAAAAACTGTCCCTTTTAACGGGACATTCTGTAAAAAGTCATTATTTTCTGAAACCGTCAAAAGCATCTTATTTAAAGGTAGTGTAGCCTAGTGGATATGAGCTTGGGTTCTGGAGAACTATACCATCTTGGGTAAATTACTTGTCGTCCTGTGCCTCGGTCTTCTCATTTTTAAAAGAGGAATGATAATGGTGCCTTCTTCATTAGGGAAGTTGTTGGTATTAAATGACTTAATATTTGGAGAACACTTAGAACAATGGCTGTCTTTTAGTAAGTGCTTTATAAGTGTTTGTTAAATAAAATAAATGGCTTTGGAGAAAGGATTTAACATTTTCTTGGCAGATGTGCTTGGCGTACTTAATATTATTTCAGTCCTTCTTATGAATCTTAACTAATTCTGGTATCCCCAGGAGTAACCATTTAGAATAAATAATTTGTCCTTCCTTTGTATCTCAACCAACATGAGTCTCTGTTCCTCTCGGGGAAAGGGACGGTATCTTACTTCACCCTTTATGTTCCAGTTTTCCTACTACGCCTGGCACGTGGAAGGCATTCAATAAACAGTTGTTTAATTAATTTCATATTGTTTGGGGGTGACAATTCGCAAGGAAAAAGGAAAGGAGAGATTGTCCTTTAAATAGAGTTTGTTTTGGCCACATTTGCGTGCAGTTTAGCAAAGCTAGGTGTCTTCTTTTCCATTTCATCGCCCAGCCAATTAATCAACACTTGAACGAATCCCAAGATAGACCCTTCATTTTGTCTACTTATTAACTTTCATTATGTGCAACAGCTAAAGTGTAATTGTGAGAGGATGGATTACGCCGTAAACTTTTTTCCTATTACACCATTCCTTCACAAATCCCCTTATTAAAGTGTACCAAGGGTGATATATTATGTTAAGAAGGTTTAAAACATAAGGTGACAATGACCTTCCCTTTAATTAACTATGATGGAAACAAAGGTGAGCACAATGATGATGAAGCTCGGTGGATAACCATAAATCACCCTCCACACGGGAAGACAGGACACAGCTACAAAAATAACCTTGCGATTCACAGGTTAAATGAGTGTTCCAACGTGCTGCTTCCACTGTTGTTCATTTACACGTGACTCCATTGTGTCCCGGCACAGGAGAATGCTCTAGAAAACTGAAAACGAAAGGCTGGCTGCTGCCTGCTGAGACCAGATTTCAGTACCACTTAGGCTATTCTCTTAAAAAACACCGACGTGACCAAGTCTC